>CAHIKZ030005498.1:57500-67500 GCA_903632075.3 Acanthosepion pharaonis
TTTATCCTCCTTGGGTTTACCCATACGTATTACCTAGTTTTCCATAAACTATATATATATATATATATATATATATATATATATATATTTAAAGTGTGTGTGTGTGTGTATAACGATTTCCCTGTAATGGAAGTAAAAAACAATCATTGCAAATAGAGGTCTAATTGTCCGGATCGCTGACAAAATCATTGTATTTCATTAAGAGCATAAGGACTATGGCATAAAATGTCACCATTCTTGTACCAGATGATGCAACTTAACTTTATTAGATTCCCCATATAAATTGCCTTTATCAAACAAATATTAAAGTTTTTTTGTTGTTTTTATTTTGTGATTTGAATTTGATTTGTGTGATGGAAACATAAAATAAAAAATGGCGGCAATTTACACATCGCTTATATTTATATATATATATATATATATATATATATATATATATATATATATATATTCATGAATTATTCACAAAAAACAAATGCAAAGGTTAATGATTTAATTGGCGAGAAATCCATTAATTGTTTGCGACGATGGATTTCTCGCCAATTAAATCATTAACCTTTGCATTTGTTTTTTGTGTGAATAATTCATGAATTTGTAAATTGATTGCACGTTTATCGTAATTAATATATATATATATATATATATATATATATATATATATAATGAGAAGCCACGTATACTTTCTTAATATGTATATATAGAAAAAGTTTCAAATTAAAATTATCTAGGGTTGAATAGGGACTTAGGTGTTTTAAATCTTTATAAATATTTCAATAGTTAAGCAATTTTTTTAGATATAGTAAAAAAAAAAAAATTAAAATATTTATGACAGTTAGATTTACGTTAAGAATATTCGAACACAGTGGCGTTCCATATCACGTGACGTCCGCGTCTCGCGAAGGACGCTACTTGCTAACAAACAGTAATTTTAATTTATTTGTAACAAACAGTTATTTCTGATGAAAAATTGAGGACAATTTGAAATATCAAATATATATATAAATAAATAAATACTTTCATAAAATAAAACATTATTATTTTTTAATTTGAAACTTTATATATATATATATATATATATATTACAGAAAAAAATTACCTCAACATAGGTATAGTCTATTTCAAACCGTTCTTCATACGGCTATCGTCAGCCTCTAAGCGCTTGTCTTGGAGTGTCGTTCTAAATTTATTTTCAAAGTCAGTTTTCTTCTAGTAGGCGCCTTGTTAATGAGAGTGGGTTTGTGTTAGCGATTGGTGGGGGCGTGAGGTATCTTATTGTGAGGGAAGCGGTCTAGGTTTGGAGTTTATTTATGGCCAGGATTTTCGTTTGTAGTTTAATATCTACGCCTACTATATGGTGTTTCTTCTAACGTCTCCGGAGTATGTTTTTTCTGGGATTCACAATAAATAGTTTTTGTACTGCTAATAGATTGGGGATTTAAACTTAAGTCCGTTAAGATAAATGTAAGTTAGTTGATTTATAGAATTATAGATCGTGGGTAACATTAGAGTACCCAATGGAATAACTCGTACTGTCTAACACACTTATATGCGCCCATTATCTTTATATATATATATATGTGTACATTTACATGATTATACATACACGCCACTATACGTACACATACCTCCCATATATACACATATATATATATATATATATATATATATATATATATATATATATATATATACACACACACACATATATATATATATATATATATATATATATATATATATATATATATATATATATTTTTTTTTTTTCAGCGAGTCGAGTCTTAACCGTAAAGCAATATAGAGGTGTTCGCTTTTGTGTCTGAAACGGCTCCCTGGCAGGGGAAGAACACCCACTGGATAGTAAGTACATGTCGACATTAATAGATAGTTTAGTTTAAATATTCTGTGTTGATGTCTTTCATCCTCGGACCAAAAACATTTAGCGATTCTCGGCCGGGAGTAGAAAAGAAGGAGAAAAAAACCCAGAAAGAATGAAAGTGAAAGAGAAATAGAAAAAAGAGGGAAAGTGAGAGAGAAAAGAGAGAGAGAGAGAGAGAGAGAGATAGATAGAGAGAGAGAGAGAGAAGAACTGAATAAAATCCGTGAGTTTGTATTTGGTATGTCCTGAAAAATATCGCGTATTATTTCGCTCGTAGTTTTTGCCAATATAATAGATTTATAATCAATAAGTTTCATCGAATCTGTACCAGAACATTTTGCCAAAGTACCCTCAATGTTAGTTTCTTACCTCCGCAAACGTATCACGGTTCCCAGTGATGCTATATATGTGAAAACCAGTCAAATAATGTCCAATTTTTACATCGGGCATAAGTGTGTCACTTGATATTTTAAAGTGAAATAATATATACATTAACAAAAGATTTGTTTGTATTTTAAATCCAGTTTGACAGAAAAAACGATCCTTTCCAACTTCAGAAACATCTATATATTTATCTATCTATCTCAGTCGCTTGACATCTATCTATCTATCTATCTATCTATCTATCTGTACCGATCTTCTGATTTTACAGACGAAAAATACATATATACTCGAATATGTGGGCTCCTTTGAAGGTGTAGACACCGCCTGATCCAGTGTGCATTTAACGCTCAGCTACAAAGAATCTCAAATAAAGGAAGGATTTTAAAAAATATAAATAATGAACACATAGAGATAGATAGATAATGAACAAACTGAGATAGATAGATAGATAGATAGATAGATAGATAGATACACATGAACATACGTAGATAGTTCGATAAATATGAAATGGTGTAGATAGATATATATATTGTTAGATATAGATATGAATTGACATAGATCGATATAAACGTACAAAGACACAAAATATATAGATATGAACAGACGTACATACATAGATAGATGAATATGAATAGACGTAGATATATAGCTAGATATGAACAGAGATAACTATATATATATATATATATATATATATATTGTGTATTTAGGCAGCATTTTTTCATTCATACACGTTTCATTAAATAGTATAGACAAGTGTTGTCTATTTATTTTATGTAAATTCTTTTCCTAACATCTGATAAGTTTAATAACATTTTCGTTGAACGAAGAAAGAATTTCAGATTATTGACCCATTTTTATTTTAATCCAATCTAAGCTTTCGGCTTACTTAAACCATTATCAAAGATGTCAATTACAACATATTAAGCAATATACGGACAAGACAGTGATGATAGTCTGTCAATGTTTACATAGATGAGTTCTAAGTAACGATACACATGCGCGTATGAGACGCTAGAAGCGAGAATCGCACCGCATCTCATGACGTCACACATGACCACACGAGAGTTAATTGGAGAAGTATGAAGTATGGAAAGCCGTTGGTTTAAACCAATGGCTTCTGTTACCAATTATAGACATTTAAGAATATTTGTAGAGATGCCATAATTGATTTTGTTTAGGTTGATGTATAATGCTTCAAGGAATTTTAGTTTTTGTCTATTGTTTTCATGTAGAAGTATAATTGTGTTTTCAACAAGTATTTTACGGAATTATGTGTGCGGGCAGGCATGTTGTTTTAAATGCCTAAAAATGTTAGAGTTTTCATTCAATTATGAAAAACTAGGTAATCCGTATGGGTAGACTCAAGGAAGATAAAATCCAGAGAGCTCAATCTAAATCCAGAGCTAATATATATATATATATATATATATATATATATATATATATATATATATATATATATTAGAATGAATTTACTTTATAACATGGAAGACTTCAAGCTTGTACGAAAATATAAGAATCTATTGATCAAGTAAGGAAATGATTTATTATCGAACTGTTTTTAAAATTGTTTCATCGTTCTGATATTTTGAAATCATTTTTGATTTGCTTTGTAACGTGGAGGACTTCAAGCTTGTATGAAGATATAAGAACGTATTGATCTCTGCGTATTCCAATATCAACGGAAGGGATTTCTTGAACTGTTTATATAAAATAGTTCAATCGACTTTTTTAATATTTTAATATTTGGAAATCATCTTCGAATTCGTTTTCACAACATCGCCCACGTGACGACGACGTGATCATATTTAAACGGAACGCTGATCTTATATAAAAATTTCAGTTATCTGTTTGGATTAGTTGTGCTCTTATGTCCATCGTCTTTTTGTGTTGAATTTTTATATGTTCTAATGTTAATTATGTTTAAATGAAAATGTCCTGAAGATGGTCTAAAATAGACCGAAACGTCCGACGTTGACTTTATATTAACATTAATACAGCATAATTGCATATTAAGATTTTTGTTTGTTTTTTCTGTATATTTTTCTTCATATATATATATATATATATATATATATATATATATATATATGATCAAACGAGAATAGATAGATCAAGAAAATTAATGTACCCTTGTACCGTTATCTTTAGGTTAGCTATCGCTTCAAGGCCCCATATTGACACTCTATGGCAATAATAGTTAATACGATACCTTGGGCTGCTATGGTTGCTGGCATTATATCACTGTGCTCTTCGAGAGATATTGTACGCAGAGAATGAGATGTGACATACAGATTGTTTATGCTTATTTGCAACGAACTCACACTTAATATGCAGTAATGATTCTGTACTGAGTAATGTCAAGAACTACATATATTTAAAAAAAAGTTAGGTAAACGCCTCAGTGCCATGATTTCCACCTTCCTGGCGGCTCTGGGTATTTAAGAAAGTCAATGGCAACCAGCAAGAGATTTATTCCTTGAAAAATAAAATATATCAATGGCCCTCATGGTAAAAAAGGGAACAGATTTGAAAATATCTTCATTGAGTATTTTGATTTTGTTTTGTTTTTTTTTTGTTTTTTTTATGGATTTTCAAATTCTTTGTGTGATATTTAAAACTGATATATATTCCGGATTTAAAAAAAAATTCTTTCAGTATCCAGGGTTCCCAAGCAGTCCCTCATCAAAGTATTGACATGATACGATGCTGCTTAACTTCGGTGAACGAGCGAAAAGTGGGGTTTTATAATCTATTTGAAGCACAAAATATTTTTGAGCAGCGAAACAGTTTCTTCGAAAAAAAAAAGAAAAATCAAAACACTTCGTGTTTTTCCGTGTTGTTCACGGAAACTACTCATCAAAGTACTAACATAATCACTCCGGTTTAAATGTCATTCATAGGTTGATATTAATATTTCTAACATATACGCTATCACCCGCATAGTAGAATTTTCAACCTGACTCAAGTATAGCTTGAAATTCTTCGCTAAAAATCTTAAATAGTACAGTCGACTCTTGATTTATCGATCAGTGATTTCAAGCATCTGATCTGGCAAAGCACTTTTGACCTGTTCATTCTCTCAGAGTACATTCTTTGAGAATTTGTTTTCTTTCGTGTTTGAGTTGCATTTTTTATATTATAAATTGCCGAAAAATGATGTTGCTTTTCTTCCATCTACACAGTTAGAATCAATAAAAGAAATACGTCAATTCTGAAGAACAATGTTTAAATGCAATGCCGACAGGGCAGATGGCAGAGTACAATCAAAATGCCGATTTTTTTAAAAGAATGAAGTTAGTAAAAGCTGAAGGCTTTAATGTAGTTAGCGAACAAAAAAAAATTCACTGAACATTTTCGTTAACCGAATATGTAGACAAACACACCCATATATGTAAACACACATGCATACGCATGGATATACACAAATAAGCACATACATGAACAAGTATATGTGGGGCGGCATTGATACAAAAAATGTGTGTCATATAGATAGGTTATGTAGAATATGCTTTGTAGATAGATAGATATGAGGAGACTGAGATAGATAGATAGATAGATAGATAGATAGATAGATAGATAGATAGATAGAAGGAGAATGACATAGATAGATAGATAGATAGATAGATAGATAGATAGATAGATAGATAGATAGATATGAGAAGTCTGTGATAGATAGATAAATAGATAGATATAAGGAGACTGGCATAGATAGATAGATAGATAGATAGATAGATAGATAGATAGATAGATAGATATGAGAAGACTGAGATAGATAGATAGATAGATAGATAGATAGATAGATAGATAGATAGATAGATAGATAGATAGATAGATAGATCCCTCGCTAATTCGCTGTTCTACTAGCGCGGACTCACGACTTCGCGGATTTTTAAAATATATATATGGAAAATATATCGTGGAATTTCTGGAAAATTCTAAAAAAATCGCGATATATGAACACCTAAAATTTCTCATTAAATCCATTAAAATATTAATAATAAACATTATTTCCTAGTTTAGAAACAACAAAACAAGCGTAAAATAGGAAAAAAAAAAACCAAAAAAACATATGCAGGGGTACTTCAACTTGTAACTCACGTGACAAAAAAAAAAGAACCATCTAGAATGCGATGTGCATACAGTAGCCGCGTATCCTGTTCTTGACAAAACGCTAAGCGTACCATCTCGGTGACGAAGTGCGTTGTAAGACGGGCTGTGATTGGTGCAATGGAAAGAGACGACGAATCACAGCTTTCTATTTTGTAATCTGGCCTGAGATTGGTGCTTTGACCGATGCTCATATCCACAGCATCTTCCCTTTTCTCTCTCTCTCTCTCTCGCAGCTATTTCGTTTCAATCTTTCTCGCGGTGCGGTTTACTATACTAATTTACGCTGTGCTGTGTGTATTTTTTTTTTTGTTTCTTTGCGTTGAACTTTGCGTTTTCCTTCCCTGCAATGGTTCCCAAGCGTGCTGCTTCTTTTAAGGCTGGTACTGAGCCTAAATTCAAACGAAGAAGATGATCGCTGAGAAGATGAAACTTTTGTATATGTTGAAGGAAGGGAGAAATTTTGCTGCCGTAGCCCGCCATTTTAGAGTGAACGAATCTACCGTTCGCTACATCGAGAAGGCCGAGGCTCACATTAGGAAGACGGTTGCCATCACCTTTAATAAGCCGGCGAAGAGAATGGTTAGGGCTCGTAATACAGCTATCATCCGTATGGAAGCTGCTTTGGCCGTATGGATAGCCGACTGCTGAAAGAAGAACATAGCCTTGGATACGAATATCATCCAAACAAAGGCTAGGAGCCTGTACGAGACATTCGTCACACACACACACACACACACACACACACACACACACACACACACATAATATATATATATATATATATATATATATATGAAAGTGAACTTAAACGATTGCATATAGCATGAAAGAGACTGTCGCCTCAAAGTGTTGACTTCTATGTTCACTTTTATATTTACACACGCTCTATCTCTGATATTGAGCACTTTATCCCATAAATATAGCACACCTTAAGACTATATATATATATATATATATATATATATATATATATATATATATATATATATATATATATATGAAATAATGTCGTTTTTGACTTTTAAAAAATAAGTTAAATAATGTCGTTTTTTACTTTAAAATTATTTTTGCACCATTGTTAATATAATATATATATATATATATATATATATATATATATATATATATATATATATATATATATATGGATATGGATAAGGAACCAAAGTGGCGACCACGAAGAAGAGGAAGAAGACGAAGACGACGTAGAACATCCGCAACCAGGGACGTCCAGTGATTCACAACCTAAAAAACGTCCTTTTTCTGTTAGCAAAATGATGGTCTGCTAAGTTTCAGAAATGCTTCGGCCTATGAAGTGTTTCCCTGCATGGCAAGGCTGCTTCTGCTGACACAAGCGTTGCTGAAACATACGTGAATGAAACTTTCAAGAAGTTTATCTCCGAAGGTGGACATAAGTTTTGAACAAGTTTTTAATATGGACGAGTCTGGCTTGTTTTGGAAAAGAACGCCGCCGCGAACTTTCCTGTACAAAGAGGTAGCAAAAGCTTCTGGCTTTAAAGCATACAAGGATCGTGTCACCCTCGTGATGTGTGGCAATTCTGCGGGATTTTTCTTAAAGCCAGGATTTATTTACAAGTCTAAAATCCCAAGGGCTTTAAAAGACAAAAACAAGAATCTGCTACCCGTATATTGGATGCACAATCCAAAGGCGTGGATAACGAAGATGCTGACCTTCGACTGTTCCATTAGTGTTTAGCCGAGGTGTATCTATTAGAGAAGGGCTTGTCATTCGAAATCATTCTCCTTATGGGACGCTGGTGGCCACGCTATTGATCTGTCCTAGTAAGGCATTCAGATAGAGTTCCTGCCGCCCAACACTATATTCAGCCAATGGACCAGGGATTTATCAAGGCGTTCAAGGCCTGTTACACGAAGAATGCCCTGGCAACTCTGGTTGCTTCTGTAGATGCCGCTCAAGAAGATGAAGACGAATATTTTAACTTGAACGCATACTGGTGGCAGTACACAATTGCTACGTGCCTCCAAAATATCCAGAAGACATTGCTAGAAATGAATCCTTCCACCATTACCACGAGCTGGAAGAATTTGTGGCCCGAGGTTATTTAGGACGACATGGGGATTTACACCTTACGAAATCCAACACTCCGCAGTACAGAAAGCTTTGCAGTTGGTTGCGATCATTGGAGGTGACTGCTTTGCAAATATGACCACGGGAGTCATCGACGAGTTATTAGACTGTCACTCCCAGACGCTAACCGACGCAGACCTTGAAGACTTGAAGAAGTCGGCCAGCGAAGAAGAAGAAACGCAGCAAGAAATGGAAGAAGTTGTCGACCAAACTGACTTGAATTTGGAACGGCTGGCCAAGCTCTGCAACCTGGCTAAAGAAATGAAAGAGGAGTCACAGGAATGGGACGACGATATGATTCGTTCTGTGCAATTTTGCAACAATTTCGACGATGAATCCCGACTAGATGCTCATTGAACGGGAAAAAAGAAGTAGTGGCAGCAATTTCTTATCACAATATTTTTGCAGCTTCGCAAAAAAGAGCCAGTTTCTGCTGCTACTACTACGGTTGCACTTTCGGAAGAAGTGGAAGAGGTATCCCAGGAAAGGGCATCGCCGTCTGAAGTGACGTAAAATACAATCATCGGCTCCACAGTAGAAGTCATCATCAGCTACACCAGCATCATTTCTACTGCGTATAATCATTCAAATTTTAATTCAACTTTCGTGTTGAATACAGTAACAATCTTTATTTTCTTTTTTAATCTAAAGTGTTATTGCTTAACAGCAGTGCTTGTTATTAATAGAGTACTGTAATGGGTGGGTTGTTAACAGTACAGGGGGGGGTTTAAAAGTCCAAATACACGTTAAATTAGTACTGTAAATATGGCGCCCATACTTCGAGGAAATTCAGTTATCGCGGCCAGTCTTGGAGCCAATCTACCGCGATAAACGAGGGAACACTGTAGATAGATAGATAGATAGATAGATAGATAGATAGATAGATAGATAGATAGATATGAGGAGACTGAGATAGATAATGAGATAGATACATAGATCATGGAAAGTTTAGATAGGTACATAGATCATAAAATGTTTAAGATAGATAGAGTGTTAATGAATATTCTTAAATGGATAGATTAATCATGAAATGTCGTAGACAAGAATAGGTCATGAAAAAAACTGTCTGACATATACATCGATAAATAGATAAAAACAGACATACAGCTCTATATATATATATATATATATATATATATATATATATATATATATATATATATATATATAGATAACTAGACTCGTTTCGAAAAACCCTCGAATTTTTGATTTGCTAATCAAATCAATCTCGAGAAAAAAAAAAAAGGTTTTAAAAAAAAGAAAGAGCTACAAACATGGACTTCTGCCGACAAAAAATTCGCACAGATGCAGGTCTGAAGCCCAAAAAAAAAAATCCCGATACGAGTAACAACTAACTAACAAAAAGAGCTCAATACAACCGTAGAGCAGACCTAGATACACCTAGTGAGCCAGATAAACCTACCTAGGTTTCACCTAAACTAAACTTTCCCTGACGATCCGTTTAGGTGAAACCTAGGTAGGTTTGTCTAACTCACTAGGTGTATCTATCT
>CAHIKZ030005498.1:72500-77500 GCA_903632075.3 Acanthosepion pharaonis
ATTTATATCATATAAAAGTTATGGACTCATTTCGTTGTTTCTATTGCCTCAAATCTCCTCTTCATCTGTGAGGAATTTGTCCAGAATTCACTTCCATCGCGGAGGATTTATATTATATAAAAGTTATGGTCTCATTTCGTTGTTTCTGTTGCCTCACATCTCCTCTGTGAGGAATCTTCATCTGTGAGGAATTTGTCCAGACTCATTCACTTCCATCTCGGAGGATTCACATTATCTACAAATACTGGACGCATTTTTCTTTGTTTCTGTTGCCTCAAATCTCTTCATCTGTGAGGAATTTGTCCAGAATTCACTTCCATCTCGGAGGATTTATATCATATAAAAGTTATGTACTCATTTCATTGTTTCTATTGCCTCAAATCTCCTCTTCATCTGTGAGGAATTTGTCCAGCATTCATTTCCACCTCGGAGGCTTTATATTATATAAAAGTTATGGTCTCATTTCGTTGTTTATGTTGCCTCAAATCTCCTCTTCACCTGTGAGGAATTTGTCCAGCATTCACTTCCATCTCGGAGGATTCACATTATCTACAAATAATGGACTCATTTCTTTGTTTCTGTTGCCTCAAATCTCTTCATCTGTGAGGAATTTGTCCAGAATTCACTTCCACCTCGGAGGATTTATATTATATAAAAGTTATGGTCTCATTTCGTTGTTTCTGTTGCCTCAAATCTCCTCTTCATCTGTGAGGAATTTGTCCAGCATTCATTTCCACCTCGGAGGATTTATATTATATAAAAGTTATGGTCTCATTTTGTTGTTTCTGTTGCCTCAAATCTCCTCTTCATCTGTGAGGAATTTGTCCAGCATTCATTTCCACCTCGGAGGATTTATATTATATAAAAGTTATGGTCTCATTTCGTTGTTTCTGTAGCCTCACATCTCCTCTTCATCTGTGAGGAATTTGTCCAGCATTCACTTCCATCTCGGAGGATTCACATTATCTACAAATAATGGACTCATTTCTTTGTTTCTGTTGCCTCAAATCTTCATCTGTGAGGAATTTGTCAGCATTCATTTCACCTCGGAGGATTTATATTATATAAAAGTTATGGTCTCATTTCGTTGTTTCTTGTTTCAAATCTCCTCTTCATCTGTGAAGAATTTGTCAGGATTCATTTCCACCGGAGGATTTATATCATATAAAAGTTATGGTCTCATTTCGTTGTTTCTGTTGCCTCAAATCTCCTCTTCATCTGTGAGGAATTTGTCCACATTCATTTCCAAACCTCGGAGGATTTATATTATATAAAATTATGGTCTCATTTCGTTTTTTCTGTTGCGGAATTTCAAATCTCCTCTTCATCTGTGAGGAATTTGTCCAGCATTCAATTCCACTCGGAGGATTTATATTATATAAAATTATGGTCTCATTTCGTTGTTTCTGTTGCCTCAAATCTCCTCTTCATCTGTGAGGAATTTGTCCAGCATTCATTTCCACCTCGGAGGATTTATATTATATAAAATTTATGGTCTCATTTCGTTGTTTCTGTTGCCTCAAATCTCCTCTTCATCTGTGAGGAATTTGTCCAGCATTCATTTCCACCTCGGAGGATTTATATTATATAAAATTTATGGTCTCATTTCGTTGTTTCTGGCCTCAAATCTCCTCTTCATCTGTGAGGAATTTGTCCAGCATTCATTTCCATCTCGGAGGATTTATATTATCTAAAAATAATGGACTCATTTCGTTGTTTCTGTTGCCTCAAATCTCTTCATCTGTGAGGAATTTGTCCAGCATTCCTTCCACCTCGGAGGATTTATATTATATAAAAGTTATGGTCTCATTTCGTTGTTTCTGTTGCCTCAAATCTCCTCTTCGCTGTCAAATCTCCTCTTCATCTGTGAGGAATTTGTCCAGAATTCATTTTTGATTTATATTATATAAAAGTTATGGTCTCATTTCGTTGTTTCTGTTGCCTCAAATCTCCTCTTCATCTGTGAGGAATTTGTCCAGCATTCACTTCCACCTCGGAGGATTTATATTATATAAAGGTATGGTCTCATTTCGTTGTTTCTGTTGCCTCAAATCTCCTCTTCATCTGTGAGGAATTTGTCCAGCATTCATTTCCATCTCGGAGGATTTATATTATATAAAGTTATGGTCTCATTTCGTTGTTTCTGTTGCCTCAAATCTCCTCTTCATCTGTGAGGAATTTGTCCAGCATTCATTTCCATCTCATCTGTGAGGAGGATTTATATTTATATAAAAATAATGGACTCATTTCTTTGTTCCATCTGTTGCCTCAAATCTCTTCTTCATCTGTGAGGAATTTGTCCAGCATTCATTTCCACCTCGGAGGATTTATATTATATAAAAGTTATGGTCTCATTTCGTTGTTTCTGTTGCCTCAAATCTCCTCTTCATCTGTGAGGAATTTGTCCAGCATTCATTTCCACCTCGGAGGATTTATATTATATAAAAGTTATGGTCTCATTTCGTTGTTTCTGTTGCCTCAAATCTCCTCTTCATCTGTGAGGAATTTGTCCAGAATTCACTTCCATCTCGGAGGATTTATATCATATAAAAGTTATGGACTCATTTCATTGTTTCTATTGCCTCAAATCTCCTCTTCATCTGTGAGGAATTTGTCCAGCATTCATTTCCACCTCGGAGGATTTATATTATATAAAAGTTATGGTCTCATTTCGTTGTTTCTGTTGCCTCAAATCTCCTCTTCATCTGTGAGGAATTTGTCCAGCATTCACTTCCATCTCGGAGGATTCACATTATCTACAAATAATGGACTCATTTCTTTGTTTCTGTTGCCTCAAATCTCTTCATCTGTGAGGAATTTGTCCAGAATTCACTTCCATCTCGGAGGATTTATATCATATAAAGTTATGTACTCATTTCATTTTGTTTCCTATTAAAAGTTATTTCATTGTTGCCTCAAATCTCCTCTTCATCTGTGAGGAATTTGTCCAGCATTCATTTCCACCTCGGAGGATTTATATTATATAAAAGTTATGGTCTCATTTCGTTGTTTATCTTGCCTGAGGAATTTGTCCTCTTCACCTGGAGGATTTATATTATATACAAATTTGTCTCATTCTTTTGTTTCTGTTTCTCTCTCTTCATCTGTGAGGAATCTCGGACTTCCATCTCGGACATTATCTACAAATAATGGACTCATTTCTTTGTTTCTGTTGCCTCAAATCTCTTCATCTGTGAGGAATTTGTCCAGAATTCATTTCCACCTCGGAGGATTTATATTATATAAAAGTTATGGTCTCATTTCGTTGTTTCTGTTGCCTCAAATCTGTGAAGAATTTGTCATCACCTCGGAGGAATTATATGTCCATTTCGTTTCATTTGCCTCAAATCATATGTGAGGAATTTGTCCTCGGAGTTATGGATTTATTTTCCATATAAAAGGATTGGTATCATTTTGTTGTTTCTTTTTGTTGCCTCAAATCCAGCATTTTCATCTCGGAGGCCTCCGTTTCTCCTCTTCATCTGTGAGGAATTTGTCCAGCATTCATTTCCACCTCGGAGGATTTATATTATATAAAAGTTATGGTCTCATTTCGTTGTTTCTGTAGCCTCTCATCTCCTCTTCATCTGTGAGGAATTTGTCAGCATTCACTTCCATCTCGGAGGATTCACATTATCTACAAATAATGGACTCATTTCTTTGTTTCTGTTGCCTCAAATCTCTTCATCTGTGAAATTTGTCCAGAATTCGTCGAGGAGGATTTAGTTATCAATTCACTTCCATCTATCTGGTGAGGAAGGATTTATTTATATTATAAAAGTTATGGTCTCATTTCGTTGTTTCTGTTGCCTCAAATCTCCTCTTCT
Organism: Acanthosepion pharaonis; assembly: GCA_903632075.3. NCBI lineage: Eukaryota > Metazoa > Mollusca > Cephalopoda > Sepiida > Sepiidae > Acanthosepion > Acanthosepion pharaonis. Next base: position 76,328 of record CAHIKZ030005498.1, read on the forward strand.
TCATCTGTGAGGAATTTGCCTCAAATTCTCTTCATCTGTGAAGAATTTGCATTCATTTCCACCTCGGAGGATTTATATTATATAAAAGTTATGGTCTCATTTCGTTGTTTCTGTTGCCTTCAAATCTCCTCTTCATCTGTGAGAATTTGTCCAGCATTCAATTCCACCTCGGAGGATTTATATTATATAAAAATTATGGTCTCATTTCGTTGTTTCTGTTGCCTCAAATCTCCTCTTCATCTGTGAGGAATTTGTCCAGCATTCATTTCACCTCGGAGGATTTATATTATATAAAATTTATGGTCTCATTTCGTTGTTTCTGTTGCCTCAAATCTCCTCTTCATCTGTGATTTTGGAATTTGTCCAGCATGGACTCATTTGCCCAAACTTGGATCGGAGGATTTATATTTATATATAAAGTTATGGTCTCATTTCGTTGTTTCTGTTGCCTCAAATCTCCCTCTTCATCTGTGAGGAATTTGTCCAATTATGGTCTCATTCACTTCTCTTCATCTGGAAGGATTCGGAGGATTTTATATTACAAATAATGGACTCATTTCTTTGTTTCTGTTGCCTCAAATCTCTTCATCTGTGAGGAATTTGTCCAGAATTCATTTCACCTCGGAGGATTTATATTATATAAAATTTATGGTCTCATTTCGTTGTTTCTGTTGCCTCAAATCTCCTCTTCATCTGTGAGGAATTTGTCCAGCATTCATTTCCACCTCGGAGGATTTATATTATATAAAATGGTTCATGGTTTCATTTCATCTGTGAGGAATTTTGCATTCACTTTTCTGTTGCCTGAAATGTCCTCTTCATCTGTATTGCCTCAAATCTCTCTTCATCTGTGGAGAATTTGTCCAGCATTCATTTCCACCTCGGAGGATTTATATTATATAAAAGTTATGGTCTCATTTCGTTGTTTCTGTAGCCTCACATCTCCTCTTCATCTGTGAGGAATTTGTCCAGCATTCACTTCCATCTCGGAGGATTCACATTATCTAAAAATAATGGACTCATTTCTTTGTTTCTGTTGCCTCAAATCTCTTCATCTGTGAGGAATTTGTCCAGAATTCACTTCCACCTCGGAGGATTTATATTATATAAAAGTTATGGTCTCATTTCGTTGTTTCTGTTGCCTCAAATCTCCTCTTCACCTGTGAGGAATTT
>CAHIKZ030005498.1:82500-85000 GCA_903632075.3 Acanthosepion pharaonis
ATCATTGAAAGACGAAAGAAAATCACCATGTTTTTTTTTAATTCTATCTAAGCTTTCGACTTACATACGCTATCATCAAAGATGACAATTACATTACAATAAATTAAACGATACACGGACATAGCAACAATTATAGTGTTTTATAGTTTTTTTTTTACATGGAAGATTTCCAAGCAACGACAAACTCGTGCATACTTGACGCTGGAAGCGAAATTCGTACCGTGGCCTATTACATCACACGTGACCACGCGAGAGTGAAAAGGAGAAGTGAAGTGTTAAATATAGGAAGCCGCTGGTATAAACCAATGGTTTCTGTTATCAATTATAAATAGTTAAGTATATCTGTGTAGTTTTCATAGTTTATTTTGTTCTGGTTAGGTTTTTATATATATATATATATATATATATATATATATATATATATATATATATATATATATATAACGGCTGACAAGGAAGATTTAATTAATCTTTTATTGAGTTTTTTCCTGCAATCTAACATTTTTTCCGTGTTACAAGGTTTAAAGAGTATAGGAATCCTCCATAGTTATAATTGTTCCGAGCGGTTTCGTCTAATTTTCTAGCCATTATCAAAGATGTGTTTTGGATGGCGAAATTATGCGTGAGGCTACTACATTTTTACAGTTTGGAGTTCGAGCAGTTTGCGTTCTTTTTAAAGGTTACGTGTATGTGAGGCCAGTTGACCGGGGCAAGACTTCTATTTTTAGAAAGCTTTTACTCTGCCCTCTCCTCTGTTAAATACTGTGAGATTGATAGTGGGAGAATAAAGATTAGTAAGCAAAACCTCCTTAATGACGAGCTCTGTATGAAAAGATGTGTCCTCCAGCAGCGATCAAACCTGACTCCTGCTTTGTATTTCAAATAAGTAGTGTCCACTATAAAAACGTTTGAACAACTAAACATAACGGATTTAAAAAAAAAGCAAAAAAAAATACATAACAATACATTAATTCTTTAGAATGCCAACAAGATATTTCTGAAAGAATGTCCAAATATTTATTCGTTCAGAGAGCTTTCGACTTATTGTCTATTTTCCATGATGTCGGTGTTGCTATTGTAACTGCTGTGTAAATTGCTGAGAGAATATTTTTTTTATTTTGAAATACGGCAAGTTCTCAAACCTGTTTTCGTTATCGTCATTATGTGTGTGAGAGAGTTCTATTTTTATATAGGTGCTTAAGTCAGTGTTAGATGTTTCTTACACTTAGAGATGAGTGTCACATTAGCGTTCTCGAAGTTACATGAAGCTATAATGGTTTAAATGGGCCCTTTGAAACTTTGTTTTGGGCGAACATAGGGTTATTCGTTTTCCTCAGCGTCGCAAAATAATTACCTGTAGAACACAGTCCGTTTGAAAAATATCTATTCATCCAAATTTGAGATTCGCATGCAAGAAATTCACAGCCATTTTTAAGCAAACATGTATTAGAAAAAGAACTGCTGCTCATATATATATATATATATATATATATATATATATATATATGTTATAAATTAATTGATTTAAAATATGTTTTTTCCGCAACACAGTTTTAACCATGTTTCAAAAATGGAAGCTAAAAAGCCACGAATTTAATTTTGCAATTAAATTAAAGACATTAGTTCCATTTCATCCTCAAGCGAATTTTGGAGTAACTTTTAAAAATTACTGGGTTTTAAAAGACACAGCTAAAATCACGTTTCCATGGTTACAGATAAAAATTAAATTCGTGGTTTTAGCTTCCATTTTTGAAACATGGTTGGAACTGTGTAGCGGAAAAAAACATATTTTAAATCAATTAATTTATAATATTAATGCTCTGTAAATTTACATCGAGTACTATTTTGTAAAAATAAAAATACCTATAAGAACACCGGATTATATATCATACTGTTCTTTCTTTTTTTATTTACATACACACACACACACACACACACACACACACATATATATATATATATATATATATATATATATATATATATAATTATTTATTCGAAAATTATAACATAAATATGTTGTAAAATCACTATAAACAGCGTGTAACATCAAAATTGTCCATCTCAAGAAAAGTTTAATATAAATAAATAAAAAGATGACACTAATTGAGTTTATTTTTCCAGATATTGACGTTTAGCAATATTGATTTCTTCAGCTAAAAATAGAAAATCGTTTTGTGTCGGCCCCACTATGTCTTCCAAACAGAGCAATGGTGAAGGATAAAGTTCATTCAAGTCTTCGGACTTCAGTCTTCAAAGTATTCTCAAGATCCATCAAGAGAACGGTGAATAAGTTTCAAAATGAGGGAACAGTAGAGAGGAAAACCGGAACAGGAGGTTACAACAGGAAGAAGGATCATCATTTCAACTTAAAGCTAAACAATTAGAAAAGATCCAACACAATTTATAAGACATTTGGCACGTGAAAGAGGATTTTCACCTATGCCAGTCCAAAGAGGAGTGACAAAAAAAAAATTGAAAATGAAATAGTACGTGAAAC
>CAHIKZ030005498.1:90000-112500 GCA_903632075.3 Acanthosepion pharaonis
AGATACATTTTTTTGTGAAATGGCTACTATATTTTTATGACTACGAATTCTATGTGGATCACAGAAAATGCTATGTGGACCACCAGTGGTCCATGTGGACCACCTGTGGTCCACCTGGACCACGTTGAGAATCACTGATATAGCCGATCTACAGTTCTGGCAATGTTTAGATACTTACCCAAACTTCAGCCTTTCCGACCTTTATCAAAAGAGCTAACGGCCACATCACGTTGAAAGACCAGTTCCCGTACGATCAGCAATCCCGAGCCTGGTCAATACCTAGATGGGTGACTGCTTTGGATTACCAGGTGATGTAAGTTTTGATGTGCGGGTGGTGTAATGCATAATGTTTTGAAACTGCTCATCTGAGCGCCAAGTTTCAATTCCTGCTCGGTTCGTTACATTCAGTTACACGCAAATAGGGAAAGGTATGAATCTTCCAGTTATCTCCCCAGATTTGGATTAATTAGCAAATCTTGTAGCATTAAAACCATTATTATCTCGTGTAAAAATAAAACAAATACATAAAATTGAGTACAAAATATATAGATTTCAGCATTAAATAACCCATATAGGTGTTAATATGCCGTTCAACAAAAACAACAAACTTACCGTGACGATTGACAAAACGTTACTCGGCCCGCGCTAAAATAGTGCCATTGTCAGATTCTTGGGTCCCACGGGTTCGGACCATCACACCAATAAACCCGCTAGCCCACGCACACAGTGTAATCATCCTCACCCATTTATATTCCATTAGTATGAAGAAGTTGTCTCCTTCCCACTTCACTCATCCTCTCTCACATCCTCTCCACCGTCCTTGAAACTCTGGTTTCCACAGAAATCAGATGTTCGGCTCATACAAGTTATTTCATATGCAGTCTACCGCATTTCATACATTTCCGTAGCATCTTGCCCGGTTTAACACAAAGCTTTATTGCATAGCGTGATTCCACAATGTCTTCACGCCCCGACTGCATTGTGTAAACTTGCCTGCCGTAACAAGCCGTAGTTAATAGGCTGCTAATATGCTGTAAATATTATCAGCCTAGATTTTTCTTCTTGGTTAGTTTTAATACTTTTCAACATTCTATCATCTATACGAGAAGTTTAGTAGCATTTCTATCATCTTTACAGAAGTTTAGTAGCATTTTCAGGAGAAAGATTTATTAATTTCAAATTACAATACTCAAATAGATAGATAGATGCCATGGGTCCTTACCTATAACTACAGAATGAATTCTTCCTAACACTATGTATAATACGCCTCTCAAGAGAAAGGGATGAATCGAGTCGAGCCGATAGTAGTTCACTCCAAACTAGACTGACAATCATACTAACACCTTCCACATCTTGTATTATTATTTCGTGCAATATACCTTCATTATCTCAACTCTTGTGTTCTTGCTGTTCTTCCTTGGTCCTAACCTATATATATATATATATATATATATATATATATATATATATATATATATATATATATAGGTCACCAGCAGCAGTTTCTTACTTTGGATATTCTATATAGCAGGCTATGAAGTAATCTTTAAACAGTCCTTGAAGAATTTTCTTGGTTGATGTTGCGGTCACGTTCTCTAGAAGAAAATACCATAGATCAAATTCTTGTATATTTTACTGTCTTCAAAGCGAAGGACAATTTCCTTCAAGCGAAGACCGGAGCAATGAATGTGCATTTCTATGCCGATTACTTTTGCTCTTTTAAAACCTAGAAAGTCTAACGAATGGGTTATCCCGTTGGTACCAAGAAACGATCTTTAACTGCAGTGGTTTAATCTATGGAGAATGGGAGAATACGGTAGTTTGAAACCCATGACAAAATTTTATTTTCAACACACTATAAACATGCACTGAATTTTAATCTATTTTGTCGAAATAAAGAATAAAAACGGAAAGGTAGAAGGTGGAATGTAGAAAAAGACAGATGACAATTAAGAAGAAGATGAATGAGGTAGCAGTGAAAGAGGCAATAAAAAACAAAAGAAGAAGAAGAAGAAATGAATGACAACAGAAGAAGGAGGAAAGAAGGAAAAGGAGTCTAAGCAAGAAGATAATGAAAAAAAAGGAAAAGAATAAAGAGGACAAAGAATGAAAAAAAGAAAACCAACAAAAGAGACAACAAGAGAAGAGAAGTATTAGAGATTAAAGATTAAATAAAAACGATGAAAAATGTAATGAATGAAGAAGACAAAATGAAGTAACAAAATAAAATAAAGAAAGAAGACAAATGAAGAAGAAGAAGAAGAAGAAGAAGAAGAAGAAGAAGAAGAAGAAGAAGAAGAAAACGGCAAACGGAGAAAGAGAAAGGAAAAATAAGTAAAAAGAAGTAGAGGGAAACGAAATAAAAGGAAATAAGAAAGAAAGAAAAAAAAAAGAAAGAAAGAAAGAAAGAAAGAAGAAAACGAAGAAATTCAGAGATAGAGAAATACATAAAGCAAAAGAAGAAATAGAAGGAAAAGAAATAAAGAGATACAACGAAAGAAAGAAGGAAAGAAAGAAAGAAAGAAAGAAAGAAAACGAAGAAAAATCGACAAATGAAAGAGAAGAATGGCAAAGGAAGAAGACAAAACGAAAAACGATGAAGAATAAAATAAGTGCTAAAAAGAAAATAAAAAGGAAGAGTAAGATAGACAAAGAAGAAAAAGAAAACAGAGACAAAGAAAATAAAATGAACGGTTAAATGGAATCGATTATAAAGTATACAAAAGAAAGAAATGATGATGATAAAGAAGAAAAAGAAAAAAACGAAGAAAAGAAAGATGAAACAGAAACAAGGAGGATAAAAAAAAATGAAGACCATTAAAATAAAAGTGCAAAGCCTAGAATGAATACCGAAAAAAAAATGTCAAAATGAAAGAAAAAGAAAAAGAAGAAAAAGGAAAATGAAATACAAAAGAATAATCAAGAGAAAGAAAACAGGAAATAAAAAAGAAGTATAAAGGTGAAATAAATGAAAGAGAAAGGAAGAAGAAAAAAGTAAAAGGAACTGAATAAAAGAAAACAAAAGAAGAAAAAATATAAAAGAAAATGAAAAAATAAAAAGATAAAGGGAATCGAGAAAAAAGGTGGCAAAAGTAAAAAGAAATAAAAAAACGAAAAACGTAGTAAACATTATTAACAATAACAAACACTATAACAATAATTATTATTATTATTATCATTATTATTATTATTATTATTATTATTATTATTATTTACTACTACTACTACAACTGCAGAAGCTGCAGCAACAACAAAAGCAAATAAAACAAACGAGAAAAAAAAAACAAGAATCCGAAATAGAAAAATAAAAAAAAAAAAGATGAAAACGATTTCCAGATATTCGATAATTGTTCACCTGATTGTGCTGAAGATTTCTGACAATAACAATTCTTTGTTTTCCACAAACAACTACGAGAGAAAAAAATAACAAAAAACAAGCCTTTCATGTTTTAGAAATAAATGTGTTTCTTTTGTAATAAGCCAAGTAAACAAAATGGCAGTTTTAAATTGCTTTCATTTTGATGTCTACATCTTGCCATATACTTGAAATTATCCAGCTTTTATATAAATATTCAAAAGGCGCCCAAACATCATAGGAGCCATGACTCAGCTAGTCTTCTTCCCAACTTTGCAAAACCTAATTAAACACCCAATGTGGCCATCTAATGTGGAACTAAGACCTAAATTATTATTTTTACAGAAATTCAGACAACCGAAGGCCAACACATTTTTCTATATCTCTCTATATTTCTGAGATGAGGTATTATATGCACTATTTACATTATTCATACTACTGTCCTCATCTTTTTTGCTATATTTATCACATCGTTTCGGCCGTTGTACGCTCCGGCCTTCTTCAGGTGGTTAAAATGTCGAACTGAACCCTTTATTTCGCTCGCTGGGGTAGACTGTTCTTGTTCCATGTTCCATGTCTAATGGATGTCAATTAGTTATCTCCTGTTAATTCCCCTCTCCAAGTTCTCCACTTAACTAGGTATCGAACTCACATTCATTGGGTCCTGTCACTGGATCTAACTAACGCCTTTGTTGATAACGGCACAGTGGACAAGATCAACTTCATTTTATTACTATCATATTAACTTTTCCACCACCCGAATTAGCATTAGAATGAATAAAAAAAAGCAGTCTGTCTCCCCACAATAGGACTGGTCTCTGCTAAAAACAATCAGTCATCTCAAAGACGTAGACACTATTGTTGTTAGGAATAAGTTTGAAACATTACAAGAAGATGGCGAGGAACTATCTCCTAATGCAACCTACAATAATTTTATCGCTTCTCATGGAAAGACTGCAGCAGATGTCATGCGCTTGAAACATAAACATCTTCAACACATTCTTTGGGAATCGAAGAGCATTAAATCACAAAAAGCTATTGTGAACGAAAAAGCCTCCATAAAAAATTAAAATCTATTCCTTAAATTTATCCAATGCATCAATGAAACCCTTCCTAAACTCAAGAGCTCTTATGAAGATCAACTTCGTTTATATTAATATCATATTAACATCGCCCCTCCGAAACGTTCTCCACTTCACATACTGAACAAGATCAACAAGGCTTATCTTCTGTTAACAAGTAAGAAACAATGGCTTCAGCGCCATGTGGCACTATGCATAATTAGAAAACTGAAAAGAGATATTCATAAATATATGATTTATTTTTTTTCGGTTTGTTAACCATTTGATAGTTATTTAGAGATGAAAAATATTTTGGAGTTGAGAATAATTCTCTAATTGCGTTTAGACGATCTGGGAGAAAGAAAGAAAGGAAGAGAAAGAGGAAAAAGAGAGAAAAATAGATACTACGCAAACCGGTCATAAGCACACACGCTCAGCTGACACATAACAGGTGTCAAAAGATATCTAGGTCAAAGTACCTGACCGAAATCCACGAAAAATGGAAGTTTGTTATATTTGGTTGAAGAAATAAAATTTTAGGGACAATGAAAAAAAAATAATGATAAGTAACAAATGAAAAGGATGTCATTGAGATGATAGGTAACAGATGGGGAAGTGTATCTAAGGATATGAAAACAAAGTATTAATAGAAGAACCCAGACGATTCCAGAGTTGAAAAAAAAAAAAACACCCAAGGTGATGTCGTTTTTTTTGAGATAATTAAGATTTTTGTTAACAAGCTCCGAGCGAAAGAAAAAGGTGAAATATTTGTATTAGCTCCAGAGAGACGCCGACAGGTCTAAGAAAATCCCTTTCTTAGATCGTATCCAATTAGCGGTAGGCTGTTTGACAGATACCGCGTGTGAAAGAAACCGATAGCGTCATTCGATCTGGTACGAAAATGGCAATTTAAATTTTTTTTTTTTTTAGCAAGGTGTTTCTTCCCCCAGAACAAAGCCACGGATTGTCCACGCCCGATTAGAGACGTCACGAAGGAAGGAGGAAAAATACCGACCAGAGTCTCATTGGCCGAGGGCGGTCATGTGATGTGCGAGGGAGGAGGAAAGATGCCCGACCAGGACCCCATTGGTCGAGCGGTCACCTGACATACGAGGGACCAGGGGGAAGCGGGTATACGCCTCCCCAGAGGTACAATAAAGGAAGCCGTGAAAGTAAGTTACCGATAATGGAAAATCCTAATCAGAAATAATAGGTCTTTAGAAAACCCTGGCGCCGACAGACCCACCCCAGTTTTTGACTGCCTCAATAAAAGCAGGACCCCAATCGACAGAAATCAGTTGGGGTTGCGCCTCGGACGGCGAGGGAGTTTGAGCGCGGGCTGCGGGACCGGTTCATTCGCCCCCCTTGTGGGCAAGAAAGGCCGGTCCGTTTGGCCTAAGTGAAGAAGTTAAGTTGCAGTTACGCCGCGGACAGCGAGGGAGCTGAGCGCGGGCGGCGGGCTCGGTTCATTCGCCCCCTTGCGGGCAAGAGAAGCCGAAGAGAGAAGTTAAGTTGGGGTTGCGCCTCGGAAGAAGAAGTTAAGTTGGAGTTGCAGCGCGGACGGCGGGCCCTGTTCATTAGTCCCCTTTGCGGCAGAAAAGGCCGGTTCGTTTGGCCTAAGAAGAGAAATTCGTCAGCAAGTCGAAGTGAAGAAATTTGCCCAACTCAAGCCGAAGTGAATAAGCTCGTCCAACCGAAGCCGAAGAGAAAAGTTAATTCGCGCACTGACGGCGAGGGAAATCAGCCGTGAACGACAGGTAGAGATCAGCGCCCAGTGTTGAAACAAACCACACCCTGAAATGCACATTTCAGAGAGCAAAGCAATTCGAAGCCTTAAAGTTGTATGGTAGAAGCTTGGTGCCACGGTCCACAGAACGGGTCAGGAGGTAGGAATAATCTTGTGTAACAAACAGTTGATATAAAAAGTTGTTACCTTTTTCTTCAATAATTTTTGACCTTGGAGTGTTTCTTTTCTTGTATTATTTATCACCCCGTTGGACTCAGCTTGCATACGGCCCTAATCCCTGTTTGATCCCGTCTGTCTAAGATCTAATCACAACGTGGGTAGGCAGACCGGAGATCAGTGCAGTTACCCTATTAACCAGGCGTTGGAAGCGAGTTGGGAACGACGAGGCTGGTATTCATCTAACAAAGGTTTAGGCAATCACACTTGGAGCAGCGAGGAGCGAACAGCTAACGCCGCAGCAAAGACGTCACAACTGGTGTCGTGACCATAGGATCAGAACCCTGGACCACGTCACGTCACAGTTGGCGCCGCGAACGAGATCGAACGACACAGTCGACGCTGCGACCAGGGGGGACGACGTCACAGCCATTTAAGTGGGATTTACCAAAAGACTAATCGCCGTTATCTTAAGATCGAAATACTTTAACGTGTTTGACAATTTGTGATTACATTATGTAATTACCTATGCAATCAAGATAGATAAACAATTTGTGAACTCCTTCACTCGGACCAACATTAACCAAGGAGATATCTTTAATTCCTGAAATTAATTATTAGCCATTTTAGGTGTTTGATAAGTCAGCGTTATATTATACCATCAAACCGACAGCTGAAATGTTCTGTATTTCGCGCTTCTTAGACTTAACACAGGGATATTAGGTTTTGATGCAAATGACAGTAAGGTTTCGTTAGAAACAAAGGAAAGTGTACCCAATTGGTGTGTGATATCAATCCTGTTCTATGGCAGCAAATGATGTACGTTCACCCGACCGATGGAGCGAATAACTGGGAGATATCTTAAATATGACACTACAGAAGCATACTGAGAATTCTTTTAACGAATAACGTAAGCAACGAGAAAGAGTTAAAGAAAATACTAGCGTAAAGAACACTTATACTTACAAACTGAAAGAAAGAGCTAGACTATATTGGACACAAAATGAGGAAGTTGGGATTGGAAAACTTAAACCTCACAGGACGTATCGATGCCAAGAGAAAGAGGAAAAGTCACCTAACTATTCAGGTTGTATTAATGAATAGCGGAACGTGGCGCTGCTAAAGATCATTAGCGATAGAAAGATGTGGAGAGCCATGATCATCCATGTCCAGAAGAACAACGGCACATAGAAGACGACAATTAACACCACCTAAGTTGAAACTTGATTGCTATTACTGTTAACCTCGTTGGGCAGATCCGCTTAGTGTAATGGTGAAAAAAGTAGACTTGTAGGCCATTTATGTAAGTTCGATCTTAAATTAGTGTTTCATGCGTCTATAGAGATAAGGATAGCTATTATCTCCCTTTGGTGGAGAGAAGTTGCGTAGGTAACATGGCGTCACTCTATACAATGAGCAGAGTAACCAGTCATTCAAAATACAGTAGCCAAACAGGGAGATTTTTTTTTTAGCCTGGGCCGAGGGACCCGACTGAAGCTAAATCTGCCTCCTCCATCAACTGCTGCATTTTACAAGTGCCGTTTCCCTTTGGGAATATATATATTTCCCAAATATAGAAATAAACTGCAGCTCGCAATCCTCAATATGGGAAAATCTAAGACTCGTTGTTTCCCCATCGTGGAATATATCCGTGAGTGTTATATTGTAGATTAATCTGACCCGGTTGAATCTGGATTCCTAAACATGGCTTCTCCAGACACAGAAGTATCTCCATTTTATATGTAAGACCATTCCTTTTTGCCTTTCTTTAAACTCTGCTTTGTAATGGAATATACTTTTTCTCTGCATAGGACATTTGTATATATGTATATATAGTTTTGTGTATGTCAAAATTGCGAAAAAAAACATGTTTGCCATTCCTTTTTCTTTTTGCCATTCCGTACTGTCCGTGAAATACGCTGTTATTATATCACGGATATTGTAATGTCCATAACGGGGGTGGGGAATACAAATAAGAGAATAAACCTTTCTCCCATATATCTCAGTCTCCCTCTCCCTCTCTCTCTCTCCCTATCTTTCCCTTTCTCCCTCTCTCCTTCTCTCCCGCTCCCTCTCTCCCTCTCCCTCTCTCTCCCTCTCTCTCTTTCATCTCTCGCTCTCTCTCTCTCTCGTTGTAAAAAGCTAAACTAATTGTAGTTAAAAAAAAAAACAAAAAAAAATAATGGGCACATTTGATGTAGGGTAATAGTAACGATCTTATCTCATTGAATAGTGTGTTCGATCCACATTCGTTACCTTGTGTTAAAACTAAACTATGCTTAGTAAATCCTATCCTTAATCAATCTCATCACATGTACTAAATTTGTATTTATAGAATTTTTTCATTTATTTATCTAGACACGTTTTATTTTCTATTTAAATTTACAGCTGCGCATATGTCCAAGTTCGATCGTATTTAATGTTTTTAGATGTCGTCAAATGAACGATAATTAAGAAGAACGCAGGAGACATTTTTTTTTTTTTTGTATCATAAAAAGTGTAACTGAATTCCACAGAAAACAGTACAAACAGAGGATACAGAAGACAGGGAAATTCTACAGTCATATAAGCTAATTTCTTTCTGCAGAAACGAATTAAAAAAAAATGAAAAGAAAAGAAAGAAAAACAAGTTAATTCACGGGACAATCTAATTTGCATATTCATGAATTTATCCATTCGGATGGCAGGAAAATAGCAGAGAACACTTTTAGATTTCCATGTCTATTTCAAGAATTGTCATGTTTTTTTTTTTAGGTTATGTTTCCAGAATAATATTTTTATCTTTTATTATTTGTATTAACGTTTTTCTATGATTATTTTTTTGTGTTAGCATTCAAATATTCGTATCTTTATTTTTCGAATTTTCTTTACATATAACCTTTCTTAAGTTTTTTTTTTATTTGTCTCTTTCTTTGTTTCTTTACATGTCCTTTTTATCTTTCTTTCTTTCTTTTATTCCTTTCCATATGGCCTTTCTTTCTTACTTTACATATAGCCTTTCTTTCTTTATTTACATATGGCTTTTCTTTCTTTACATGTGACGTTTCTTTCATTCCTGCTTTCTTTCATTCTTTCTTTCTTTTCATATGGCCATTCATTTTTTTTATATTTGGAATTTCTTTTTTCCTTCTTTCTTTCTTTCCGTGTTCTTTCAAATAAAACCTTTCATTTTTATTTACATTTGCCCTTTCTTTCTTTCTATCTTTCTTTCTTTCTTTCTTTCTTTAGGTATGAACTTTTTTTCTTTCTGTTCATACGACCATCCTTTATTTTTTCTTTACATATGACCTTTCTTTTTTCTTTCTTTCGTTCTTAGTTTTTTTTCCTTCTTTCGGGCGTTTCTTTCCTATATATACCTTTCTTTTTCCTTCTTTACATATGATCTTTCTTTCTTTCTTTTTTCTTTCTTTCTTTACATATGGTTTCTTTCTCATTCCTTCTTTCTTTTTTTCTTTCTTTCTTTACATGTGGCATTTCTTTCTTTCTTTACATATGTCCTTTTTTCTTTCCTTCTTTCTTTCTTTCTTTCATTCTTTCTTTGTATTTCCTTTATATACGGTTTTTATTTCTTTCTTTAGCTGAGGCCTTTCTTTCCATCATTCTTTCACTCTTTACATATAGCCTTATTTTCTGAACATTCTTTCTTTACATATGGACTGTCTCTTTTTTACATCTGGCCTTTCTTTCTTTTTCTCTTTATAACTGGCATTTATTTCAAACTTTACATCTGGTCTTCGTTTTTATCTTTGCAACTGGTTTTTGTTTCTCTCTTTCTGTCTTAAATATCGCTTTGGATTTCTCTCACTTTTTTCTCTAGTCTTTCATTCTTCTTTCTTTTACATGTGGTCTTTCTTTCTTTATATCTGACCTTTTTTTATTTCTTACTTTCTTCCTTTCTTTCTATCTGACCTCTCTTTCTTTCTCTCTTTCCATATGACCTTTCTTTCTTTCATTATTTCTGTCTTTATATCTGTTCATTCATTAATTTTTCTTTCTGTTTTTTTCTTTCATGAAATATGGCCTTTCATTCTTTACATCAATTCCTTTTTACTTTTCTTTCTTTCTTTCTTTCTTTCTTTACAAATTGCCTCGCTCTTTCTCACTTTTTTCTCTAGTCTTTCTTTCTTCCTTCTTTTACATGTGGTCTTTCATTCTTTCTATCTGACCTTTCTTTCTTTCTTTCTTTACATATGACCTGTCCATATGTGTGAATAGTTGAATTCGCTTATCCATCTTTTATCATTAGCTTCAATTTTTTTCCTACCTTCGAATTTCTACTTAAAAAAATCCTAAAAGAAATGTTTTTAAAAAGACACAAAACTATTTTCAAATTCAATAGAATCTTTGCGACTTTCGTTCACGCATCTGTTTTATTTCACTAACTTCAAAATGTATATTCGAAGGTTTTAAGCCTTGGTGGAAGAACAACACTGAATCAATAGCTTCATCTACCGCAAGGAAAGTTGTTTCTCTTTGTCGTGCCAGAAGATTTTTTCTCGCTTGAGTCTATCCTTCAATTCTACAAATCTACCATTCGTTCTTGCATTGAATACTGTTGCCATATACGGTCTGGTTCACTCGCTGTTCATTTCGAGGCCCTCGTCTAAATCCAGAGACGGTATGCAATGAGATAGGTCCTAATCTGGCATCTCGTCTACAGTCGCTCTCTCACAGACGTGCTGTGGCTTTCCTCTGTCTTTTCTATTGTATTTTCATGGCAAATTCTATGACGAGCTACTTTCGCTGGTTCCAAGATTGCATGGATTTAATCGTGCTACTAGGTTGGCATCTCGGTCCCACGATTTCATTGTCGAAACGATTAAATGTATCCATCTCTTCTACTCCAACTGCTTCTTATCTCACACTTCCCGTCAGTGGAACTCCTTTCCTCTTACTTGCTTCGCTGATAGCTATAATCTTCAAATATTCAAATGTAATGTTAATCGACATCTTCTGATGCCTTGATCTTGATCCCGTCCTAATCTGTATCCTTTCACTCTTTGTTCTTGTTCTTAATCTCTGTAATCCCCTTGCGTACTAATGGCACGCCTGCTTTGCTTGGGGTGATATGCTTAAAGAAAAAAATAATTTTATCATATTAAACTTTTTTTTTTCTTTTTTCTTTTTTTTTTACTTTTTTAAGGAAATATCAAATATTCAAAACTGTGGACGTTTCTTCTTCTCTAAAAGCTTCTTCCCTTGTACTTCTCAAAGATGAATCTCCCTTCCTCTTTCTGGCTTCCCTGATAGCTATAATCTTCAAATTCTTACTTTACATATAGCCTTTCTTTATTTATTTACTGTTATGGGATCTTACCCATAATAATAATAATGGACTATTCCATACTTAATAAATACTTTTTCTTTTGTCTGCAGTATCAGAAATAGAGTGCGCTGACATTGCTCATCATTTGAATCAGGTCGAGAATTCTTCCCGGATTCTCCTGACTTACTCCTTCCAAACATCCCTATCAGACATCGCCGTCGGCAGGTCCTGCTGATGGCGTGAAGCGTCATCTACAAGTTGGTCCATGTAGGCGTAATGAAGGTCTTCAAAAGGATCTTTTTTACCGCGCAATCTCTCTCTCTCTCTCTCTCTCTCTCTCTCTCTCTCTCTCTCTCTCTCTCTCTCTTAGCGAAAGTGAGATAGGAGGAAGGTGTCCATACAGGCGTTTCTTTGTTGGGTATTTATAAGTCTAACATTCGTCAATGAATTATATAGTGTTGTCACGTCTGGACGAGTTCTTATGCTATCTATTTAGAGATTCTTGATAAAATCATCATTATCAAGTTGAGAATTCCACTCGGATTCTCCTAATTCGTTCCCTGCAACCATCCCAGTTAGACATCGCAGTTGGCAGGTCATTCAGATGACATCCATAGTCATCTACAAGTTGGTCATTGTAGCTCTGATGAGGGCTTCCAACCGATCTTTTTCCGCGCAATGGGTTCTATAGGCGGGCGTCACTCACAAGTTCTGACTTACTTCGCAATGAGTGACCAGCTAGCCGAATCCTTCTCTTTCTCTAAGCGAAAATAGGTGGAAGGTGTCCATACAGGCGAATCTTTTTTGGGGTTTTCTTCCAGCTGATGTCCATTGCTAGTTAATGCATAATGAGGAGGAATCTCCGAATGTGTCTACAGTGAGAAACGTCGTATGACCATTAGTGTGCTAATGTCTACAGGATTCTTCAGGAAGGATTAAATTTGATTTATGAAATGTAGGTGGTTCCTGAGACCTTGTTTTACTCGCCAGCAGTGTCCTGAAAACGGATTATTTCACTCTCCGAGTGTATGCTTCATCAAGCTTAGACATTTGGGCTTTAGTCAATGTCAAAGCAATGGTATGGTATATTAATACCACCTCTACAATGGCTGGAATGCATCCCGACTTGAGTTTGTCTGGTAGATCAGATTTCCAGATTAACAATAATGTGTGGACGCAGACAGTGGGAAATGAAGATGTTGAAGCTGTCGAATAATGAGCTAGTAAATATTTATCATCACTGAGATAATATATTCTTAAAAAGTCAGGATGTATGATTGCACTCTCAAAAAAACCTATTAATTTGAAAGTCTGTCGTGATTGAATTTAACTCCAGATTGTAAATGGCGCTTATATATAAGATCCATTCCTAAAGATGCTAAGAAATGGTCAGTTCAGTTTAACACTCAAAAGAGGAGCTGAATTAACTTTTGATGTTTTATCTTTACAACAGACAGACCAGACGGAATATTCACTAGGAAAAGAAAACGTAACAAACAAAAGCAAGAAAAGTTCAATTGAAAATCATATGTGGAATTTTCTGTTGTTCTCTCAAGATAACCAGGATTTCCTGGTAAAAGAAATAACGAAGCCAAAATTGTTGCCATTAATCTGGGCTGCAGCTTCACAATACACTCAATCGGCTCAAAAACGTTAGGCGCAAAAAGATATTTTCGCATGAACTTGCTACAGTTTTAGATGTCTCGGCCAATGAAAAGCCTAGTTTGCTGAAATTAAGATGCTGATTGGTTAATAGGTGATTATTCGTGAAAAGTGCATTATCCCGGAGGGGTGAGAGGTAGGTATGGAATATTCCATCACCCTCTTTCTCATCTTGACAGTTCAAACGGGTTTATGCGGCGTTGTCGATGAGGAATTATTTTTCACCTTACAACGCGTTTCACCGAGGAATAAACCCTTCAAATTTTCTCATAACTCTACCGCTATTTCTAGGACAAAGTTCTAATCAGTTGCATGTCTTTGTTCCATCAGTTCAAAAATTCTCAACTAAGACCTGTCATATCATATATACTATGACAAAGCTCGCTTCTCTGTCACTATTTCTATAGCAAATGTCCTGTCGTGCTATATTCCTTAGTTTCAACAGTTCAGACCTTCAACTCAAAGACCTCCATGACACTTATTTATAGCTGGTCACTGGTATTTGTAGATACCTATCTACTAGTGCGGCTATTCAATCCCTATTGCAGACATTTACTCAGACACATCTGTGTTTATTCCACATACTGCATCTATACTGAGCAGAGGATAGTTAAAGTTTCTGGAAAAGAGTGTGTTATCTAGCGTGATCAACAATTTGAACAAAGCCAGCACAATCAAACTCTCGATCAAAGGCCACGATGACTTGAATCTTTGTGCTAGCACAGCTATTGGAAGGTAGGTGTGTGGCCCCGAGGCTCTCTCTGAGTAAATAACCTACATCTTTGACTGTATGTAAACTCTATCTCTCTCTCTCTCTTCCTTCTCTCTCTCTCACCCTCTCTCTTTCTCTCTCTCAAGAAGATTTTCTGTTTTCTTTTGTTGCTGTTTTTTTTTGCGAATCGGCTTCGATTGAGGTATCTCAGAGCCGAGTTCAAATCCATTACATTCATTTACGTGCTTATAACCCTTGGGAACGGTATGAATCTTCTTATTCTCCAAGCTATGAATAAATATCAGGACAGACGGGGATGGCAACTGGTTTACCGCAGAAAGAAATAGCAACCTACAGTGGGAAAAAAATCTGCCTCGTCCGTCATGTATCGAAAGATACATGATCGCCTAAGCGTGTATCACACATGGCGCATAACTGACTGACTGATGGCTACTGGACATGCATATGTGCTGCATATTCAATGTATTAAGGATACGATATCTAATGATACAAACGAATATACGAGTTCAACATATATAGGATCTTGCGTATCGGCTTGGATTGAGTTCGAATCCATTACATTCACTTACGTGCTAATACCCTTGGGAAAGTTTTGAATCTAATTCTTCTCCCACCAGCTATGGGTAAATAGCAGGACAGACCTGGTTCTATAGCTTTGGATGGGCACTAGTGTACCGCAGAAAGAAATGGCAACCTACTGAAGGAAACAATCTGCCTCGTCAGTCATGTATCTAAAGATACATGATCGCCTAAGCGTGTATCACGCCTGGCACATCACTAACTTACATTGGACGCGGCCCTAAAAGCTGCGGTTTGACATTCTAAATTCCAATAGCAGAATATATGATTGATTTATGTTATTGTATTTGACATATATATAAAAATATCGATAGACACCATGCCATTCAAAGAGGATAAAATGCGCATCCTCTATGTTTCATGTAAGACCTTCGACTGTGGATACCAGAATAATTCTTCGTAGCTTTTACAAAAATTTGAGCATTTTGTTTTAAAATTCGTCCAAAAATGTATAGATATATCTAATTTCTGAATGATTTTGCTGACAAATAACAAGAATACATCAAAATAAAATTCATATTTTTGTATTGGATAGAAAATGTATCCGTAGCGTAATTCGAATTATGAATCATCACAAGCAAAATTTTTACTGTATTCGATAACAAAAACTGTGTAAAAACATTGTAAAAACAAAAGACGAAAAAAAAAAACTACTCAATAAAAAAAACTTAGAGGAAATTAATAAAAATAAAAAAAAAGATAAAAGTGTATATAACATCGTAATACTTCGGGGTACAAATTATATGACAAAATGTCTTAAATTTGCATTGCACTAAAACTACTGCACTGTATAAAATTACCGCATAATATATCTAAATTGTTCACTATAATTTCCCTTTGAAGTAAATGAGTGTCATATTTGATGGCACGATGAATTAATAATAATCTACGTATCACTTGCATCTTGTCCATATACAGTTTGTAAGGCTTCAGTACATTATACATTTTATAAGGCTTTCCCTGATCACATGAATTAAATTTCAACACTACAATTTTGAACGTAAACTTAATTTTTAATCTCGTTTCCTCTAAAAAAAAATTAACAGTTTGGGAAAAAATATTTTGTGACATTATTTATCATGTCAACATTCAAATGTAGTGTCATACCATAGTCCCAAACTCGAGTTACCCTAATGTTTCGAAGCTCAAGAAATCGTCATTAGCAGGAAATTCAGAAAATCTGCAGACCTTGGAGCACTATGTCTGAGCTCAAATACACTTGATAAAGAAAATGAAAAGAAATACTACTACTACTACTAATAATAATAATAATCAAAATACAAGGACGTTGAAATCAAAATCTCAAAAATGTGGCACATGGGAACACCAAAAGTCCCCGTTGTAGTTGGAGCCCTAGGATTGGTTGGAAAAGATTGCAGTAGACTAATTGAAGGGATTCCTGGAGGTCCATGCCTCAAAGAGATACAAAAAATTGTTCTCACAAGTACAGCCCACACTTTACGAAGGGCTTTATCTATCTATCTATATATATATATATATATATATATATATATATATATATATATATATATATTGTAGAGGAGAGTGTCATGATACCATTTCTAAACTTAGGTCCATGGTCGGGACCCGGAAAGAAATGTGTAAACACCATATATGAAAGGAAATAATAATAATAATAATAATAATAATAATAATAATAATAATAAGAAACAATTGTCTATCCTGTACCAGGTTTCACAGTATTAGCACCCACTGAATATAAAACTTGCCCTGTTAGGGTATCTGCACTGTAAAAAATATGATATTTTTACGGACAGGAAAGAGTGAGAAACTGGTATGAACATTACCCAGACCCGTTTACAGATAAAGAACCTGTAACAATTTTATGGGACTTTAAAATACACACAGACAGAAGTATCAAAGCTTATAGCCCAGATATCGTGATCAAAAAGCGCAAACAAGAGAATTTGCTTTCTTATCGACATTGCAGAGTCCCTGGCGATTGTAATGTATCTTTGAAGATCTTCAAAAAAAATTCAAAAGGATCTTGAATAATGTGGCACATGAGGACATCAATAATTCCACTTGTAGGTGGAACCTTCAGATTGATTGGAATATGTACAAATAGATTCATTGAACGGATTCCTCGTAGACCATGCCTCAAAGCAATAGTAAAAATTGTACTCACGTGTACAAATCACGCATTACGAAGAGATTTAATTATGTAAAATATGTCTGATATGTCTTATATATATATTTTGTTTTTACAAAAATGATCATAGAAGAATGTCATGATGCCATTTCTGACCTTAGGTCTCTGGAATAAAATGTGCATACGAAAGAAATCCACAGAAATAATAATAATAATAATAATAATAATAATAATAATAATAATAATTAAAGAAAGAAAGAACTAAGCGCATATTCGACGCTTTCTTGGCAATTGTCCCTGATTATTAATCTTCTTATCTTTTAGAGTTTATTCCTTATCAAATTTTATTATGGTGCCAAAAATTTATAATTTAACTTTGTCTTCTCGGGTGAGAAAAAATAAATTGATGAATAAATAAGAATATAAAACGTTTTCTTTTCTGTCCTTTTAATTTAAACATATATATATATATATATATATGTAGTGAGTGTGTGTGTGTGTACGCACGTGTGTGCATTACGTCATTTCCTTTTGAAGCGTCTTTTCTTACACTTCAGTGGTGAATGTACTAACTCTCTTTTTCTAGTATTTATTCAATTGCCATTTTTACGGAGTATATTGTTTAAAATTAAATTCCACTTAGTAAATATAAAATTAATTTTAAAAGTTGCTCCTTTCGTGGGATGAGAGGAAAGAATCGTTTGAATTTTCTCCTGGTATTTCTTCTGTTTTATTTATTTATTTTTCAAATTTATTTATTTTTTTTTAATATTAATTAATTCCCGCGAAAATTCTGTTGCAGGCGCCGCTGGAAGCTAAGTGTTACGAACACTCCTCAGATCTAAGTCATAATTTTATTTCTGTTTTTGAATGTGCAATAGTAATTTGCGTTTGGCTTCTTCGATATTTTTTACTCTGAAATCCTGATTATTCGGAGAGAACAAAAAAAGATTCGGAAACGTGTTTCCATACTTTATCAGTTTTTCTCTCTTTTATTTTTTACGTTTCCTTTACCTTCCTACTTCTTCTTCTTCTTCTTCTTCTTCTTTTCATTATAATTCTTCATTTTCTTCACCTTCTTCTTCTTCTTCTTCTTCTTCTTCTTCTTCTTCTTCTTCTTCTTCTTCTCTTCTCACTCTCGTCATCTTTCCCCTTCTCCCTCTTCTTCCCTAACTCTCCTCTCCCTCTTTTCCTTCTCCACCACGTCTCCTCCTCCACCACCTTCTTCTTCTTCTTCTTTTTCTTCTTCTTCTTCTTCTTCTTCTTCTTCTTCTTCTTCATCATTTTTTCACCTTCATCATTTCACATTCTGCTCCTCCTCCTCCGTCGCCTCCTTCTTCTTCTTTTACTCCTCCTCCATTTTTTCGTCTTCTCCACCTCTCCACCTCTCCTCCTCATCCTCCTCCTCCTTCTTCTTCTTCTTCTTCTTCTTCTTCTTCTTCTTCTTCTTTTCATCCTCCTCTTGCTCATTATCATTCTTCATTTTCTTCACCTGTTTCTTCTCTTCATCCTCCTCCTCTATCTCATTATTCTTCTTTTTCTTCTTCACCACCTCTCCTCCTCCTCCTCCTCCTTCTCATTGTCATCATCGATCTTCTTCTTCACCTTATTCTTCATATTTTTTTTCATTTTCTTCATCTCCTCGTTCTGCTCCTCCTTCCTCTCTTTCTCCTACTCGTCCATTTTTTTTTCTTTTCCCCCTCTCCCACTTCTCCTTCTCACCACCTCTCCTCTCACTTTTCTTTTTTTCTTCTCCCCTTTCTTCTTCACCATCGCTCCTCCCCCATTTCTTCATACCATTCCTCATTCTCCTTTCCTCTCTTCCATCCGGCACCAAGGTTTTCGTTCGTAAGACTGGAGGTATTGACGAACGCGGAATCTCCGCTTAATTGCTGTTCTTCCCAGGTCCAATCTGACCAAGCGTGGTAGCAACTGTTAGGGATCCGGCTATGGGCAAATAATGATACACCAAACAATAATAAAAAACTATGAAATTATAAAAATACTTTGTTCTAGTAAAAATACCAGTACTACATTTTTATATAAAGACACCAAAAATACATATTTATAAATATAATGACAAACATTACGAAAGTGAAGTCATTACAGTTGTTTAGCAACATCACCGAAATGTGTTAAAAAGAGGACTAAATTTCCAACATGAAAGAAGTCTTTCATGACATTCATCCATCTAATAACCTACAATTTAAATCAAACTGCATTTCTAAATATAACTTCAACAAATATAGATTCGCCATTAAATAACTCATAGACTATGTGCCGCTAAGCGAAATCGACAAACAAGAAAAAACGTTTTAACGACATTTATCCATATAATATTCTACAATTTCTTAAATCAAACTGCATTTCCAAATATAACTTCAGCGAATAATTTCGTAAAGAAATCTAACTGTATTCCAAAAATCACAGTCCCTCGTAATTATGTCTACGCGAACATATACCAGCACAAAAGCTTGGTATCATGTAATAGTATTCAATTTTGAAAGCCGCAAAAACATATACCATTTTTACTTCCAAGCTCACAAGAAAATTAAATTTCGACATTAAATGAACCATAAGGAGTCGATATTCCTTTAAAAAAATAAATCACTCCATCTTCTTTATTTCCTCAACTACCTTTGCGTCTACCTGCGACAGCTTCGGCCTGATTTGCCTTCTATCTGGACTGTAATCATTTCTGGTTTTCTTGCTTCAATTCCATTTTAAAGTTTCACTATTGTTGTAGCATACCTACATCCCCATTCACATAAATACAGTAGTAGATACTGTATGTTGGTCAGGAATTGAAGATTCATTGTGGAATTCACTTGACTCTCTTCTAGCAGTCGACTACTTCTTCTATGTGCCAGTGGTGAATCTTATATGTGTTGTTCTTGTCCTAAGTATTATCGTTCATTACCAACCTTCGTTTGATTATTCTATTCAGTAACCTGCACTAGGTCACAACTTTATCGATCACTGTTTTGTTCATATCTATCTATCTATCTATCTATCTATCTATCTCAGTCCGTTCAGCTACCCCGTTTTATACAGAGTCTACGGGGAATATTTGACCGTGGCTACGGGCTCGGACACTCTACATTATATTCGACTTTATATCACATCTGATCGCGTGGGGCGGTTGGCACATATCCTGCAATTGGAGATTCATTGTGCAACACTGTTTTGTTCATATCTATCTATCTATCTGAGTCTTTTCATATCTATCTATCTATCTATCTACCTATCTATCTTCCCCAGGTTACAGCAATAATCTCTCATCTCCCACTACTGTTAGGGATAAGAAAGATATATTCTGGAAGGACATTAAAACAACCCAGAACTTAAACTGGAAAAATGTCTATATACGGAAATGAGTTCAGTAAATATACAAAATTAGGAAGCGTTGTAAGACAAGGATGTGTCTTATCGCCGGATTTGTTTAACTTATACAGGGAGGCGATTCTAAGATAATTAGAAGTCCTACCAGTATCGATATTCGCTTCGATCAAAGAAAATTGAAAATTATTGTCCACCCCCAGGCAGTACATCTCCTTTGTGCTGGGGGTCATTACCCGGTGCCTGAAGCGTCCCCAAAAATCAGTAGTGCCGGGAAGGATCAAGTTTTCCATGGCATTGCATTCAAATTCACTTTAAACTGAACTTGTGTCAAATTCGCTAGCGACGTGGACCCACTGAAAAATATTCCATTGGAACTCCTAACAAGTTTCATTATTGGCAACAACGATCTTATCAAAATACGGTATGCAAATACCACAGTTTTGATAGCAGACACAGGAAAGAAACTACAGAACTCTCCCAGAAACCGGCGAAAAAAGGCGAGAAAAAAAAATTACACATCAACAGCAAGAAGACAAAATGCTTAGTTGTCAGCAAAAGGGTCAGCCGAACATTACAAATTGGAGATACCAAATCATTTACATATCTGTAAAGAGTTTGGGCACCTCAGTGTGTTGTAATGGTTAGTAAGCTTGTCTCACTAGATCAGTTACGACTGAAATCTGATTCGATCCTCACTAGTTGCCCCATATATTCGGCTTGTGCCACGTTTAAGCTACGCTTAGAAAATCACGATATTGGGCAACTCAGTCTGGTGTAATGATTAGAAAGCTTGTCACGCTAGATCATTTACGACTGAAAATTGAGTTCGGTCCTCACTAGGTGCTCCATACTTTCGGCCTTATGCCACATGTAGCTACGCTTAGAAAATACCCATATCTCAGTAGCGTTTTTTTTTTAAAATAGTCACTGAAATCTGATGGAGCATTACAATAGCGAAAGTTGTCTTTAAAAAATTTAAACTGAATATCAAGAAACAGAAAAATTTTGTTACAAAGAAAGGAGTACTGTACTGAACTGTTACGCAATATTCGTCGTGGTCGTCCTCGGCGTCAGTCCGTCTCGAGAGACGATGGAGTAGCGCAGTGCGCTACGAGCCTGGGCGGGATATATGGAGAACGAGGGCTGCCCAGACGTCTAGGTGCCCCTCTCGGCCTTGCTAGCAGAGTTCGAAGGAGAGGATAAACCAATACAGTTTGGCTGCAAGAGTTGCCGGAAGGTAGCACAAAGTGCCGTCCATTCGCCTTAGGGGCTCCACTCCGGGTTTGAATTCAGAGTTGTCCTTCTCCTAGATCAGTTGCCATCCAAGGCTATAGAACGCTGTCTGTTCTGCTATTTACCCAAAGCTGGAGGGAGAAGAGGATTCACACCTTTCCCAAGGGTATTAGCACATTAGTGAATGTAATGAATTCGACTGGAATTCGAACTCAGCTCTCCGATTCCTCAATCCAAGCCACTATCCATTACTCAATATTTACGCAATATTAGTCTTCCTATATAGTGGATACTAAGCAATCTCATCGCAAACTAAGCAAATACTTGAGGTAATAGAAATATTGTTGTACAGGAGGAGGATGAGAATACTAAGGACTGAACATGGGAACAACGAGAAAGTTTTACAGAAAAGTGTAACACAAACGACACTTATACTAGACATAAGAGTTAACTAACTCATTTTTTTAATTTATTTCACCCTGAGCAAGGCAATAAAGCCACTAAACACAAATTTCTGGCGGAGAGAATTGATTTATGTCGCTTTATTTCTTACAGACTATGCACAACATACCCTATCATACTGAGCTGTCGAAAAAAAAAAATCAAGAGCAAACAGTGCGCATGCGCATGCGCAAAATTAAAAAAAATATGTAAAATGGCGATGGTCGCACCCTGTACATTCTGCATTTAGATGTTTCCACCGGATATCTGATGAAGTTTATTGGAGTAAAGAAACAATTTAGACACTAGTTTGGAGAAATGACCAAAGATTTATTTTCATTTACAAGATATGAAAAGAGCGTGAAAAAAAAGTATGCTTAACCCGGCTGACTGTTTGTTGGCTATCGGTATGGGCTTGTCGCGTTGATACTGGAGTCCGTTTACTTTCTGTGTTAACAGGAGGTCGTTTTCACAGCCTAATGGTCTCGCTAAGTTTCTGTTCTTATCGTGTTATGCGTGTTAAGCCTCTCTCTCTATCCCTATCTATCATTCTGTCTGTCTGTCTGTCTGTCTGTCTCTCTCTCTCTCTCACTGCTTTATACTCTCGATCCTAGGTCTCTCTCCGCTGTCTGCCATCTCTTATAGCTTATATAAAGGAAACGCACGAACGTAATCTGTAGTTAGTGAGAGTCGCGTCGATAATGGCCAGTTATGTTCATGTTAGATTTAAAATTTGCTTTAAGTAGATTCTGGCGTGTGCGTGATTTATATGGACAAAAATCGTTATGTAGTTACAGATAAGTTTTGTAATA
>CAHIKZ030005498.1:117500-222500 GCA_903632075.3 Acanthosepion pharaonis
CGATTACGATAGATAGATGTTAAGAGATTATGATAGATAGATAATGAAGAGATTTATTTTGCTAAATAGATATGAAGACATGCGATAGATAGATACATAGATAGATAGATAGATCTGAAGAGATTGCGATAGATTTGATAAGACTGCGATTGATAGATAGATATGAAGATATTGCGATAGATAGATAGATAGATAGATAGATAGATAGATAGATAGATAGATAGATACAGATAAATATTAGGCAATTACGGTAGATAGATATGAACAGATTGAGATACCTACATACATATTCTGTAGCGGATTCGTTATATTTAACGCCAAATAACATTATCGAAAGTTGGATGACTTGGACGCAAACTTAAGCGTCATATTCTGCGCGCCAGGAAGTGTAATATAATCGGTAACTTTAGGCACAATTATTCGAAAAAATAATTAGTTTTCAACTGTCTTTTTGGTATTTGAAAATCCAAGTTAAAACAGTCGATTTCATCAAAGGAAGACGCATAAAAATAATCAAATGGAAAATGGAGCTTGCCCTAAATCACTTCCTCGGAGCTGCTGAAAAGTGTGTGAAGAATAAGAGACTTAGACAGTGTATCTTGCTTCCCCACATCAACACAAAGATGAGTTGAAAGGTTAATGTAAACATGAATATCGCATTTTGTCCCTGCGTTAAAAAAAAAAAATAATTGAAAGCTTAAGAATAAGCCGATAGCTGATAAAAGATTAAAACTATATCTTCGCAAGTTGTGGGGTCTGCGAAGGGTGTGGGTACCGGTAAACGTTTGTCAACGCCGTTGTGATTAATGCTGAGCTGTTTTACTTTATTTCTTCTTTGCTTATTGAAAATAGATAAATAGTTAGATAGATAGATAGATAGATAAATAGATAGATAGATAGATCTGAAGAGATTGCGATAGATTTGAAGAGACTGCGATTGATAGAGAGATATGAAGATATTGCGATAGATAGATAGATAGATAGATAGATATGAAAGGATTACGTTTTCTAGTTAGATAAATAGGAAGCGAATGGCCTAGATAGATAGATAAATAGATAGATAGATAGATAGATAGATATGAAGATATTGCGATAGATAGATCGATAGATAGATATGAAGAGACGAAGATAGATAAATAGATAGCTGTATATATATACAAATATAGATAGATAGATAGATAGATCTGAAGCGATTGCGATAGATAGATATAAAGAGACTAATATAGACAGCTTGCTAGCTAGCTAGAAGAGATCGTGATAGATCGATATATAGATCTGAATAAATTGCAATAGATAGATATATAGATCTGAAGAGATTGCGATATATACATAGATCGTAAGATATTGCGATAGATAAATATTGCGAAAGATATATAATGAAGCATCAGAGATAGATAAAAAGAAAGAAAGAAAAAGAGATGCGGAGATAGATAGATAGATAGATAGATAGATAGATAGATAGATAGATAGATAATGAACAGACATAGATAGATAGATAGATAGATAGATAGATAGATAGATAGGGACAAATTGTGATATATAGATATGAACATTGTTAGAGGTGCATAGGTATATAAACAGATGGGATGCATAGATAAACAGATTAATGTTCATTTGTTTTTTTTCTTTTTATTTCCTGAAATAATGTTGACCTGGTTTTTTTCTCTTTTATTTTTTAGCTTCTTAGAAATATTTTGACAAAGCAAGTCTAGAATTTTCCCCGCTGCTAATATAATTATATAAACAAAACTATAAAGAAGAGATGAATAGATATCACAGCGGAATTTGATGAGAAATAGACGAACACTGCGATTTTGTTAACGACACTGCAACAAAAAATGATATCTGAATGAGAATATATATACATATCTATATATATCTATGTATCTCTATCTATCTATCTATCTATCTATCTATATATATATATATATATATATATATATATATATATATAAAGAGAGAGAGAGAGAAACTAGCAGCATGATCCGGCGTTGCCCGTGCTTGATTCAAAAATAGTACGACTCATTCAGCAATCGCTATCACTTGACTTAAAATATTTTTGCCCTTCCTTGCCTTTAAAGGAGTGCCCTTTGCCGTGCTGATGTTGCTACATGCCTTACTTCTTTGCCTATCTCACACTGCGAATTTTTTCGAAGCTCTATACTAAACATTAAATCTGTTACAAAAAAAGAACTAAACAAAATGAACACAAAACGATAAGCTTTAAAAAAGGACTCGTAACTGGAAAAACCGAATGAAAAAAGAATATTAATAACAAATACTTTTTCACACCCAACCCTGTTTTGCGGAATCAGAATCAACGTTAGGTTCAATCAAGCGAATGAGCCAATTGAAGTAAAGTGCCATGCTGATTTAAATTTTTCCCACTTGGGACGAATACAGCTATCGATTTTTTTTGCATGCTAGCATGCTAGTTAACATTCGTGTCAGTCAGCTGTTGGCTCTCACGCTGGCCAATACAATCTTCCTGCTTATTCGTAGCAGCAAGATATAGGCTTTCACTGTGACCAGTAGAAAATGGCCGCAAACTACATGTGTGACGTCGTCCCCCGGTCGCAGCGTCGACTGTGTTGTTCGATCCCGGTCGCGGCGCCAATTGTGACGTCACGTGCTCCCCAGGCTCTGATATCCTGGTCACGGACAGCACCAACTGTGACGTCTTTGCCGCGGCGTCAGCTGTTCGCTCCTCGCTGCTCCAAACGTGACGTTCTAACCCTTTGGTTAGATATATACCAGCCTGGCTTCCAACCCGCTTCCAACCGGCTTCCAACGCCTGGTTACCAGGGTAACTGCACTGATCTCCAGTCTGCCTACCCACGTTGTGAATTGATCTTAAACAGACGAGATCAAACAGGGGTTGGGGCCGTAATGCAAGTTGAGTCTAACGGGGGTGATAACACACAATTATGTATAAAATAAAATAAAATAAAACTCACAAGGTCCAACGTCTCAAGAAAAAGGTAACAAACTTTTTATGTCTAATTGCTCGGTACATAGGACTATGTCTACTTCCCGACCCGTTCTGTGGATTGTGGCACGACGCTTTTTCTAGGCAACTTTAAGGCTTCCAGTTGTCTGCTCTCTAAGAAATTTGTGTTTCGGTGTGTCTTTGGACGAAAGTCGAAAAAAAACTTATTTCTGTAGTCTGATTCTAAGTCGCTCTTCAAACTACTTGTTCTTGGTTGAAGAAGAGTCCAGAAGTGTGCGTGAATCTTGGTCAGCTATCTTGACGCGGTTTCAACACTGGGCGCTCATCTCTGCTTGTCGTCCACGGCTGAACTCTTTCGCCGTCCGCGGCTCAACTCAAACTTCTTCTCTTCAGAGTCTGAATTACTGGTCACTCATCTCCGCCGTCGGTGCGCGAACTAACTTCTTCTCTTCAGAGTCTGAATTACTGGTCACTCATCTCCGCCGTCGGTGCGCGAACTAACTTCTTCTTTTCAGAGTCTGAATTACTGGTCACTCATCTCCGCTGTCGGTGCGCGAACTAACTTCTTCTCTTCGGCTTGGGTCGGACGAACTTCTTCACTTAGGCCAAACGAACTGGCCTCTCTTGCCCGCAAAGGGGCGAATGAACCTGGCCCGCCGTCCTCGGCTCAAACTGATTTCTGTCGGTTGGGGTTTCGCTTTTATTGACGCAGTCAAAACTGGGGTGGGTCTGTCGGCGCCAGGGGTTTCTTCGATAATTCTAAATACGTATCCACCCTTCTTATTTCTGGTTAGGGATTTTCCATTTTCGGTAACTCACTCTCAGTCCTACTTCCTTACTGTGCCTCTGAGAGGCGTATACCAGCTTCCCCGCTTCTTCGTATCGGCTCCTTACACTTACACTTCTGACAGGGGCGTCGACCGATTCTCCTCGTGCGTCACGTGACCGCTCTCGGCCAATGAGGTCCTGGTCGGGTATCGTTCGTCCTCCTTCGTGGGTCATGTGATCTTATTTAGCCAATGACGTCTTTAGTCGGGCGTGGACAATCCGTGGCTTTGTTTTGAGGAAAGAAACACCTTGCTTAAAAAACAAAAATATTAATTTAAATCGCCCTTATCATGAGCGACTGCGATGACACCTTCGGCTGTTTAACACGTGGTATTTGTCAAGCAGTTTATCGCTAATTGGATATGATCTAAGAAAGGGATTTCTCAGACCTGTTGGCGTTTTTGAACGAAATAAAAATATTTAATTTTCCTCCGCCCGAAGGTCCGATAATAAAAATCTTTATTATCTCGAAAAAAAAAAATTTCAGCGACATCTTCTTGTGTGGTTTTTTCCAATTCTGGAGACTGTCTGGGTTTTCGTATTAATGGTTTGCCTTCATATCCTTAGATACACCTCCCACCCACTTAGACCTTTACTATCACTCCAATGACACACTTTCCACTTGTTACTTATCAATATTTTCATTGTCCATAAACTTCGTTACTTCTTTTCCTCTTGGGTGACAACCAATTGATAACAACTTCCATTTTTCGTGGATTCCGTGAAAATCGGTCAGATGCTTGACACGGATATTTTTCGACACCTGTTATCTGTCAGCCGTTCGTGTGTGTGCTCGCCTATGACCTGTTTTCGTATTATTTTTTCTTTCTTTCTTCTTCGTTTTCTCTTTCTCTCTTCCAGATCGCTTGAATGTAAAGAAAGAATTATTCTTAAAACCCAAAATATTTTTCGACCCTAAATAATTATTAAATGGTTGATAAACCGTAAAAAACAAATCATATATCTATGAATATTTCTTTTCAGCTCGTCAGGTATGCATGGTGCTACTCATGAAAACTGCCCTAGAAGCATGAAAAATCGATTATTTCCACTATCGACAGGAGTTGGGAAATGCAAAGTCGATCTTGGCCTTCCCGCTAACTTAGAGCATGGTGCAAATCGGTCGAAAACTGCGGCCGTGCATTCGTCACACACACACACACATCCTGGACTTTTAAATATATATATATATATATATATATATATATATATATATATATATATATATATATATATATCTTAGTTTTATTGAAGATTTCACTTACGTGCTGGCCCTGCTGGGTATATGCAATAAAACACTGCCATCCCTATAGATGCATATATTAAAATTCACATATTCAACAAATACGTCATTCATAATGGCTAAAGGTATATTTTTTAAACTTATGCAAGAATTTTGAATTACAATGTCACGTGTGAATGCTCTGATATGGAAGCAAAGGATAAACAATGTTATGAAATAGGAAACGATTCGAAGCGACAGAAACATGTTCTACAGTCGGATGCTAGGAATAACATGGACGTAATATATTTGCAATTAGGAAGTTTTAAACTTAAAAGGGAAATAATACTTAAAAGCAGAAAAAAATTCATAATGACAGACACTATTAGGAAAGAAGAATTTTTTTTTTTTAAGTATTTCACCTCAAACATGGCTGGAAGCCACTAGCACTGAAGGTGTTACAGAGAGTTGAAGTGAGACCAAATAGGAGTGATAGAGGAAAGGATGAAGAGAAGAATAGGGGATAGATCATGGCAACTGGAGATGTCGATTGACATTACATTTGAATAGTTGGAGATTATAGCAATCAGCGAAACAGGAAAAGGGGAGGGAGTTCCACAGGCGAGAGGTGCGAGATATGAAACTATTGGAGTAGAAGAGACGGCTACATTTAACAGTTTCAACTTTGAAAGGGTGAGAGCGAGATGCCAGCCTCGTAGGGCGCTTGAATTCATGGAGTCTGGGAACCAGCGAAAGCAGCTCATCGGAGCATTTACCGTGAAAGTACTTGTAAAAAAGACAGAGAGAGGCGACAGCACATCTGTGAGAGACAGAGAGCGACTGCAGACGAGATGCCAGATCAGGGCCAATTATATTGCATATCCGTCTCTGGATCTTATCAAGAACTCCGAGACAAACAGAAGGAGCTCCAGACCATATATGGCAGCAATACTCCATGCAAGGGCGAATGGTTGATTTATAGATTTGAAGGATCGATTCCGGGGAGAAAAATTTCCTGGCGCGGCACAGGGAACCAACTTTCCTTGCGGTGGACGAAGCAATTGAGCAGTTAGTGTACATATTGATGGAAATACGGAAAGTGTGACACTGAAATCTATAGGAGTATTGCTATTGCGAATGAAGTCTTCCAAAATCTAAGCAAACTATTAAGATACAGAAAAATATGAAAAGAAAAAAAAAGACAGGAGTATTGACCCGTTGCGTATTATCATTTCTATAGGGTAGAGAATGCTGATCAAAATAATCATAGATGAAGAAGATACTCAATTCAACAGAAATGTGGTTCTACAGAAGGATATTGAGGATACAATGGACCAAACATGTGAAGGTTTAGAGAATATAAAACAAAGAATACTCTTATAATTAACGAATAGACAGTTGACAATTCTAGAGACATAATGAAGAAAGAGGGACTCGGTAAATCTGATACGCACAGGGCATATTGAATGCAAGATGGAAATATGAAAACAACGCATAAAAAATTTAGTGACCTTGACTAAATTTGTGGAACAGGGCTTAGGAGAAATACTAGATATTAAAAATTTATTAACAGATACATGAGGTAGAACGTTGTGGAGAGCCATGAACGACTACGTCATGTAGGGAGACGGTAGATAAAGAAGAAGACCAAGAAGATAACATTTATTATGAGCTGCAAAAACATGAAAATGAACAGAGATGCGATCGCCCACGTCCTGAAGGGACAGGGCAGAGAGAAAAAGAACAAGAGGAAAAAAGAGGAGGATATGAAGAAAAGTAGAAGAAAAAAAGGAGACAAGAAGAAGAAAAAGAAGAAGAGAGAGAAGATGTGGAAATAAGAAAGACGAGAAGTCGAAGAGGAGGAAGAAAGAGAATAAAATAATAATAATAATAATAATAATAAGAAGAAGAAGAAGAAGAAGAAGAATGAGAAGAAGAACAACAACAAAGAGGTGGAAAAGAAGAAAAAAGAGAGAAGAGAAGGAAAAGAATGGGAAGAAGAAGAGAAGGAAAAGAAGAAAAAGAAGAAAGAGAAGAAAAAGAAGAAAGAGAAGAAAAAGAATGGGAAGAAGAAAAAAGAGAAAGAGAAGTGGAAGAAAGAAGAAAAAAGAAAAGAAGAAAAAGAAGTAAAAGAGAAGAAGAAGAAGAAAGAGAAAGAACAGATTAAATAGAAAGAAGAAGAAGAAGAAGAAGAAGAAGAAGAAGAAGACCAAAGAAAACTTTTATTAGCTCAAAAATAATTTACTATGTCACATCGGGGAGTAATAATTAAAACTTTACTAGGAGATAAAAAGAAAAGGAAGATGTGGAGAACCATGATCGTAGAGACCTTAAAGCTATAAGACAAATAAAAGAAGAAATATTCATAAGCATGTAAATAGACACATGGATAGCTTTACTGCACGCTTGATAGACAAAACTACATACTCGACGGAGAAAGGAATCTCCCCATGAATATATACATGAGTAAGGATTAAATATTTAAGTCCGTCTTGTAACTATAAAAGATAAGTTCAGTGGATATACGTAAATGAGACAGAATAAGTAGTATGACTAGAGTATTTGGACAGTAACTTAGCACTTCAAAGCCCTCTAGGGTGTTAACAGTAGATTAAATGCAGAGATAATCCGTAAAGATAATCCAGAGAATTGATTAATTTCCGTTGCCGTTGGTATGATGGCGGTAAAGCAAATAAGATATATAAAGCAATAATATATTATAAAATCACACGTCTATATATACAAACACACACAGAAATGTATTCTATCTATCTATCTATCTATCTATCTATCTATCTATCTATGCCTGTTTACATCTATCTATCTATCTCAGTTTGTTCGTATATATATATATATATATATATATATATATATATATATATATATGGTGGTGAAGTTGATAGCGGCTCGGATTGAGGAATCGAATTCCACTGGAATCCATTATATACACTTATGTGCTAATACCGTTGGGAAAGGTATGAATCCTCTTCTTCTCCCCCCAGCTATGGGTAAATAGCGGAACAGACTGGGTTCTATAGCCTTGGATGGCCACAGGTCGAGAAGAACAACTCTGAATTCAAAATCTGCTGAGGGTTGTTTGGAGACCTCGCGGCACGTAGTGCACCAGGGCTCTGTAATTGGCTCTTCAAAAGTGTGGTTGGTTCTGCACAAAGCCTTCACCCCCATAAGAAAATCACATGTGCTGGGGTCTGGGCTGTCAGCTCCTAGGAACTGCGTTGCTTGACCCTCATATATATAATTATAATTATATTGAGACATTTTATGTTTATACGTTCTTTTTATAGATGGTATTTATCAATCCACCCACAGGGATCGAATGTGGCACAAGGCCTTTTTAATTTGGGTATGTCTGAGCCCGTAGGCCCAGCCAAAAATAAAACCCATCTAAACCCGCCCAAGCGGGCTAGTTCCGTCAACCTCCCCCAATGAAACCCCACCCTTCGGCAGAGCTTCGTCCGGGTTCCTCTCTGCAAGCAAAGAGTTCGACAGACACCCGACCCGGCAGCTCACAAAGCGCAGATACTACACTTTGATCCTAGCCACCAGGCCGAGCGGGTATTCTTTTTATAGATGGTGTTTATCAATCCACCCACAGGGATCGAATGTGGCACAAGGCCTTTTTAATGTGGGTATGCTTGAGCCCGTAGGCCCAGCCAAAAATAAAACCCATCTAAACCCGCCCAAGATATCGTGATATGATTGGGAGCTGCGTGCATTTTTAAATTGCTTGGCGTATATAGATAGATAGATAGATAGATAGATAGAAAGATTGTATATATTTATATGTATAGATGGATAGAGTGATAGATTTTAACAGATAGAGATAGTAGATAGATAATGAATAGATTGAGATAGATCTTAACATATTGAGAGCGACAGATAGATATGAACTGATTCACTATAGATAGATCTGAAAAAAGATTGAATATATATATATATATATATATATATATATATATATATATATATATATATATATAGATGGATAGATAGATAGTTGGCTATGTATATTCTTGAATATGAATATACTGAGATAGATAGATATAGATAGATAGATAGATAGATAGATAGATAGACAGATAGATATGTATATTCTAGAATATGAATATACTGACATAGATAAATAATTAGATAAATACATAGATAGATAGATATGCATATTTTTTGAATATGAATATGCTGATATATATATATATATATATATATATATATATATATATAGATAGATAGATAGATAGATAGATAGATAGATAGATAGATAGATAGATAGTAGATATATTCTTGAATATGAACATAGATGGATAGATAGATAGCTATGTATATTCTTGAATATGAATATACTGACATAGATAGATAGATAGATAGATAGATAGATAGATATGTATATTCTTGAATATGAATATATTGATATAGAAAGATAGATAGATAGATAAGTAGATAGATAGCTATGTATATCCTTGAATATGAATATACTGACATAGATAGAAAGCAATGTTATTCTTGAATATGAATATACTGACATAGATAGATAGATAGATAGATAGATAGATAACGAAGACGGTAAATATTCTTCCTTCTCTTACATAAAAAAGATAGCAAACTCCTCAGGCATTATAAAAGGGAGATAATCGTTACGTCGTTCGGTAGGCGACAAGGTGGCTCCTGTTGCCTGCTTGAGGCGAGATTTTCCTCTTAAATATACACCTGATTAACCATACACGCTCAACCAGGTTGTCGGATTGACCTTGCAGAAACGATACGACTAAATAGCTTCACAGGAAAAAGCGAAAAATGAGAAGACTTACGTGAAAATTATAAAATATTAAAGAAAAGATGAAAAGCAAAAAGGAATTTTACTCATCATCATATATGTCCTCACGAAAAGATATCCACGAACGATCAAAAGTCAGGAGTGTTTGAAAACAATTAAGATACTCGACGGTGAGTCAACGATGTATCCCTGGGGATATTACCAAGATATTTGTACACGTCAAGGATTTCGTAATGGGTATGATGTTTATTTTGCTACATTTTAATCTTTATGTTTTCGAGCGATACCCGAATTTAATGGGATGATTATTTGTACGGGATATAACTTTAACATTTGTGTATCTCTCTCCCTCTCTCTCTCTCTCTTTCTTTCTTTCTCTTCATCTCCTCCGTTCAGTCTATCTATCTATCTATCTATCTATCTATCTATCTATGATCATATCTATCTATCTATCTATCTATCTATCTATCTATCTATCCCAGTCTGTTAATATCTATCTATCTATCTATCTATCTATCTATCTATCTAAGTCTGTTAATACCTATCTATCTATCTATCTATCTATCTATCTATCTATCTATCTATCTATCTATCCCAGTCTGTTAATATCTATCTATCTATCTATCTATCTATCTATCTATCTATCTAAGTCTGTTAATACCTATCTATCTATCTATCTATCTATCTATCTATCTATCTATCTATCTATGATCATATCTATCTATGATCATATCTATCTATCTATCTATCTATCTATGATCATATCTATCAATCTATCTATGCTCAAATCTGTTTATCTATCACACACACACACATGCCCACACACACGCATCCTCACACACACACACACACACACACATATATATATATAGTTTTAAGGTATGCTATATTTATGGTAAAATGTTAAATATCACGGATATAGCATATGTAGATATAAACATGAACATTGAGGTCAATACTCAGCAGTGATAGCCACTTCCATGTTCATACGACCATGAGACCCAATTTGGAAACTAATTATCGGTCGCCGGAGCAAGCGTTTCAAGTGTACGCCTGAAAACGATATGCCACGTGCTGACCCAGGCCGTGACTTTTGTAGGCAGAAGTACGAAATGTAGTGCAAAGTCACAAGTCATCGTGACCGAGACATTGAGAGTATTGACGTTGTTCAAACTGCTGAATATGACAGATTACACGCTCTCTCCCAGAAATTGAAACTGCTCGTCCCACTAGTAGTATAGGCCCCCGTTGTATTCTGTGGGTACTGAAAAGATGCCTGAATAGGTGTCTACGACAGGGATTGGCTAGCCACCATCACATTTGGGGATGCTCGGTAAACGAGAATAGCCGGTAGTTTTTGGGGAGCAGTCAAGCCTGTTTTTTTTTCTTTTTCTTTGACATAAATATCTCCTGAGGTGTGTATTCATGGCTAAGGAGTCTAAAGCTCTACAGAATCTTGCCCAAAGGAGACGTTTTTTTTTTGTGAAGACGTACGAAAGAAATAATGTTGGTATATTTACACAAATACAACTATATTCTATATACATATGTTTATTGCAAAATAAAATAAATTAATTCCAACTAACGTATCTATCTTTGATATCAGCATATATATATATATATATATATATATATATATATATATATATATATATGTTTGTGTGTGTGTGTTTCTAACGAGATAAAATCGAGAGAGAGCTCTATGTACAAGACAGAGCAAGGATATAAAAGGCTCGAACATCTATCTATCTATCTATCTATCTATCTATCTATCTATCTATCTATCTATCTATCCCAGCCTCTTCATATCTATCTATCTCTCTCGGCCTCTATATATCTATCTACTTATGCTCTTCACATCTATCTATCAATCTATCCAAATCTGTTCAAATCTAGCTCTCTAAAACCCTCTCTTTCACTATATATATATATATATATATATATATATATATATATATATATATAAATAGATAGATAGATAGATAGATATAGATATATAGATGTATATATATTTATATCTATACATATAGTAATACATATCTACATATATCTCTACAGAGACTTATATAAATGTATATATATATATATATATATATATATATATATATATATATATTCAATGATATCCATACAGCATAGTCACTTTCATTTTTATCTTCTTTGTTCTGTCAATCCATTTATTTACCTCCCCCACTTACCTCCCCCTTCCTACCTCCCCACCCCCTTCCCCCCTTACTTATCTATCTCTCAATCAACCTATCCCCCTCCCCTTTACTAACTTACCTACCTCAATTATCTATCTCTAAACTCTTATCTCTGATGTGCAGTGGGAGTTCGATACATTTAATCACGCGTAAATAAACTTGGGGAAAGGCAACTATTGGGAAAATGCAGGGTAGACTGGGTCCAATAGCCTTGGGTGGCAACCGGTCTAGAAAATGGAAGGGTTAATTGAAATATAAAAACTGCATGGCGATTAAATTTGATTTATAAAAAACGTTTAAATTATAATTCATTAATAGTTATAGATTAAATAGATTCAAATGAACTTTTAAATGAATTTAAAATTGAAAAAATATTCTAAATTACGGTTGTCACAAGAATCTTTAGAAATAACATGTATCTACGATGAGAAAAGTTGATCGTCAGATGCTTTCGTCGATGTAATTTTTGGCTAATTGGTAATCACTGACAGAGATCCCAACCGCACGTCTTTTTTTCAAGTTATCAGTGGACGCTTGCAAAAATTAAAATATTCCTATTTTTTTTTACGCCCGCTTTTATATTTCCTATTCGTCAATCAGAATAGTGTTTTTTTATATGTATGTGTGGTTTTAGGTGTGCACCGGGGTGATAATGCGTGTCGTTAGTTAGATAGATTAATAATCTACCTATCAATCTATAACTGCTCCTATCTATCTATCTATCTATCTATCTATCTATCTATCTATCTATCCCTGCTCCTATCTGTCTATCTATAAATCTATCTATCTAGCTAGCTAGCTATCGAGTTATCTCTGTCTGCATCTATCTATCTATCTATCTATCATATAACGATATATAATTTTGAATAATTTTATATATCAACAAACAGCATTTAGAAAAAGATGATGAACTGGAAATGCTTTTATGACACATGAAATCTTAACAGATGAGACGCGTCACAAAAATCTATATATCTATCTATCTATAAATCAGCCATTCCATCTATCTATCTATCTATCTATCTATCTATCTATCTATGCCTGTTTATAGCTCTCTGTGGATGGTTTTATGTGTATGTGCTTGTATGGATATGTTTTTGCAAGTTTTTGAATAGATAATGTCTGTCTATCTATATAAATATCTACCTACTTTATTTTTTTTATTTCCTTTCCTCAATCCTCAGAGTGTTAGTATATGTATGTGTTTGTTTATTTCGCTGTGGGCGTGATTTTGAGTACATAAATAATATGAAATATAACTCAATTGTTTTGCCTAATAATAATAATAATAATAATAATAACGATTGATCATCTTGTAACAGGTTACACGATATTGGCCCCCACTGAATATAAAACCCGGCATGACAGAGTGAGCCAATATCTGCACTGGAAAATCTGCAACTTCTACGGGAAGGAAACTGAAAGAAACTGGTATGAACACCACCCAGACCCGGTTACGGAGATAGGATCTGTTACAATTATATGGGACTAAACAATACACACTGACAGAACAATCAAAGCCAACCGCCCAGACATTGTTATTAAAGACCACAAACAAAAAAAAAAGTGCCTCCTGCTGACTGCAATGTATCTTTGAAGATATTCAAAAAGCTGTCAAAATACAAGGACCTTGAAATAGAAATCTCGAAAATATGGCATATGGGAACATCAACAATCCTTGTTGTAGTTGGAGCCCTAGGACTTGTTGGAAAAGATTGCAGTTGACTAATTGAAGGGATTCCTGGAAGTCCATGCCTCAAGGGGATACAAAAAATTATTCTGACAAGTACAGCCCACACTTTTACGAAGGGTTTTATCTATGAAATATATATATATATATATATATATATATATATATATATATATATATATATATATATATATATATTGTCAATGGAAAGAATCCATGATGCCATTTCTAAACTTAGGTCCCTCGGCGGGACCGGAAAGAAATGAGTAAACGCCAGAAATCAAGATAATAATAATAATAATAATAATAATAATAATAATAATAATAATATATGTTCGTGTGTTTGTGTGTCTGTATATGTGTGTATCTGTCGGTGTCTGTCTGTGTATCTATATACATTCATTTATTCATACATTTCAGACATTATTTGGTTGAATTTTTCCACTTCTCTGTATATATATATATATATATATATATATATATATATATATATGTGTGTGTGTGTGTGTGTGTGTGTGTGCATATATATATATATATATATACATATATTGCAATATTTGTATTGATGTTTTAACATACATATGTTATAACTTTGAATAAACACATATACACATACATATCTATATCTATCTATCGATCTATCTATCGATCTATCTATATATATATATATATATAAACTGTTGCGGCACTGCTCCTAGTTGGATTAAAAAGACGATAATTTTTATGCAACACATGTGGAATAATACACGTATACATGTAAGTCTTTACATTGTAGAAATCATATTCATACGCGTGTGGGGGGAGGACACAACTGTCTTTAACATTTCAGTCACTAAGAAAAGGATATCCTCATGACCGGGAAAAAGCGGCCGCTGCAGTTATTTCTACTTCATGTTAAACGGGAAAAAGAGAGAAAAGAGAGAGAACCCCCCACCGCTTTTAAAGGTCCTTAATAGCACCATCTCTAGCGACATCTTTCCGAAATTAAATGGTGGTAACTTGTAATATGTATACAATGTTCCATAGATGTTGAAGTATTAGACTCAAGTAGTTCATTCTAAGATCTGATTAAGGCGGCAATATCATGTGTAGAATCAGCCAGACAAATGGACTGTAAAAGTGTGTAGAATATTTCACAAGAACTGCAATCAGCGTGCTGCCGCCTAATACACTTGAAAGAATTAGTACGAAGGGGAAGGAAAATAATATTAAGCATATTTATCGAAGATCCACTCAGAGTTTCGTAATGGATCCAGATTAAAACCCCGATGACCGAAACGAAAATATTATGCCAATTAATTAAAACAAAATGAATAATTACATTATTATTCAGTTTTCTTCGTATTTTTCCAACGAAAGCTGACCCAGTGCACATGTTAGTACTTCGTATATCCGTAGCACGGATTCGTTCCTTGCAGACTGACCACAGATTCTCGACTTGATTTAACTCAGGAGAGTTTCCGAACCAGTCAATAGTACATTGATTTGCTCATTGGTACGGCTTGCTATTGTATCGTGCAATGTTACAATTTTTTACGCTTCCTTGGAATAACGTCCATCGCAGACAATGGCCGTACGACAACTAATCAACAGTCGAGACAATAGTGACTGGGCGTGATAAAAATCTGATGCAATCACGGATGACGCAATATTTTTAAAGGCCAAAAAAAATGTCATCATACACCCCGAAAACAGATTCATATTACTGCACACCACTGCAAATGTCCTAATCTGAAGAAAAAAATGGAAATCGATTATACCCTGTCACTCCAGTGGGTGAAAAATTGACCAAATGTCGAAAGAAATGAAAATTAAACAGATGTTTCAATTAATTT
This sequence comes from Acanthosepion pharaonis, assembly GCA_903632075.3. Lineage (NCBI taxonomy): Eukaryota > Metazoa > Mollusca > Cephalopoda > Sepiida > Sepiidae > Acanthosepion > Acanthosepion pharaonis. The sequence continues at coordinate 133,022 of CAHIKZ030005498.1, forward strand.
ACATAAGGGCGTATGCGAATCTCTGAGTTGATCTTCAATCAACATGCTGAATATTTTTGATAAAATATATATATATATATATATATATATATATATATATATATATATATTAATTTATCGAAAAAATCTGTTCCTTTTCACATACGTTAAATTATACAATTTCACATATATCAATATTTTTATAGTCAATTATCAATTATATATATATATATATATATATATATATATATAATTATTTATTTAAAATATGTTTCCATCGCTACATAAGAGTTCTCATGTTTCAAAACAGGAGCCGAAAACTTCAATATAATTATTTGTATTAAATTAAATTAAAGTATCAAGCTCTATTCCACCTTCAATCGAATTTTTTTTTGAATAACTAATTCCTGAAATTTACGCGTTTGATAAGCATATTCATTATTAAAATTAAAATCACTATGGTGACGGCTAGAGCAATTACTTAAAAAAAAGGGGCGTAAGGGTTAATAATTTGTATCAATATCTCAGTTACATTCAAAGAGGTCAAGTCAGGGTAATGTTGGGGTGTCTAAATTTAAAGCGGAAAATGACATCGTCTAGTCTGGTTAAGTGTCTATGGAGATTTATTTATTTTTTTCATTTTATCTTATATATATATATATATATATATATATATATATATATATATATATATATACTACTCACTTTCGTTTATTAGGTTTGGCTTGGTTTGGTTTGTCTTACGGCATATCAAGCACAGTGAATTATTTAGATGATATTTGTTTTCAAAATGTATTGCTGGTAATAATAATTCTTTAAAAATTTATTGCTGATAATAGTTTTTTAAATTATTTCGAGTATTAAAACCTATTTTTACACTTTCATAATGTATTGGTCCCAGTTTTGGTGTTAACTAAGTACCCGTAATTTAAACACTAACAGGTGCTTCCACCCCTGGTCAGGGTGGACCTGGGAACACCAGCAATATAAGAGGTGGTTCCACGCTCCTCAAAACCTCCGCCTTGCTGTTTTATGCAGTTTATCGTCCAAGACGCGTATGTAGTTTATCGTCTTACCCAGGATATCGTTTATTAGGCATTGAACAGTATCACCTACCGTCCATGAACTTATTAACATTTGCGCTAACCGGATGAATATTCACACCTGCACCCAGAGTTTTTAAAACTGTTGGTTATATAGTAAATTTGACTCGGTTTTCTAGCTTTGCTTTGAGAACAGTATTTGGGAAGGACATTACTGAAAGTAAAAGGAACTTGATACAGAAATCACAGTAAAAGCCGTCATTTAGTATCACTGTGTCCCGTATACGTTACTGTTTAGTCAACAAGGCTAAATAAAACCCATATATATGATTTGTCGCGAAAGTGACCTGGAAACCGTTCCTTGTGCTGCTACAGAAATATCCCTGACTCCTCTAACCTTGTTCAATCATTGCAAGATCAAACAAAAAAAATTAAATATTGTTGCTGTTATGGTCTGGTTCCTTGTACCACGGTGATAGTCCAAGGTAGAATCAATAAAGAAGAACTCGAACACAGGTATGGAATAACACAGATATATTACAAACAGGAATATATACAGAGAAGTAGAAGTGTTAGTATGAACAATCAGGTTTACTAGAGAGAACAATGTAGTCTCGACCAGTATCACTATTCCAATGTCTTGCAGTAATTGTCTGAAAGCGACACTGTTTTGGAATGCCTCTGACTCGACTCTTGACTCGACTTGAACTACTGACTCGACTTGAACTACTGACTCAACTGACGATATTCAGTCACCCCCCCCATGAGGGCGTCATGTGGTACAAGGCTTTTTTAACCTGGGCTCTCGCAGCCCGTGGGCTCGACCAAAAATATGCCCATTGAACCCGTATAAACGGGTTAAGGTCTGTTTACCTCCCCGAAAGAGAATCCGCTCTTCGGCGTAGCCTCCTTCGGGTTCCTCCCCGCCCGAAGGCAGAGAGTTCAACCGAACAGTCGGTTCAAAAGTGAACTACTGACTCAACTGACGATATTCAGTCCCCGCCCACCGACGGGGGTGTCATGTGGCACAAGGACTTTTTAACGTGGAGTTTCCGAGCCCGCGGGCTCGACAAAAAATATACCCATTGAACCCGCATAAACGGGTTCAGGGCTGGTTTTACCTCCCCGAAGGAGACTCCGCCCTTCGGCGTAGCCTCCTTCGGGTTCCTCCCGCCCGTAGGAAGAGAGTTTAATCGAACAGTCGCCCAGAAAGTACTGGGTCGACTGACAATATTCAGTCACCCCCCCACGAGGGTGTCATGTGGCACAAGGCCTTTTTAACGTGGGCATTCCCGAGCCATTAGGCTCAGCCAAAAAATAGCCCATTTGAACCCGTATAAACGGGTTCTGGGCGGGTTTTACCTCCCCGAAGGAGACTCCGCCCTTCGGCGGAGCCACCTTCGGGTTCCTCCCGCCCGTAGGAAGAGAGTTTAATCGAACAGTCGCCCAGAAAGTACTGGGTCGACTGACAATATTCAGTCACCCCCCCCCCCCACGAGGGTGTCATGTGGCACAAGGCCTTTTTAACGTGGGCATTCCCGAGCCATTAGGCTCGGCCAAAAAATAGCCACTTTGAACCCGTATAAACGGGTTCTGGGCCGGTTTTACCTCCCCGAAGGAGACTCCGCCCTTCGGCGTAGCCTCCTTCGGGTTCCTCCCGCCCGTAGGAAGAGAGTTTAATCGAACAGTCGCCCAGAAAGTACTGGGTCGACTGACAATATTCAGTCACCCCCCACGAGGGTGTCATGTGGCACAAGGCCTTTTTAACGTGGGCATTCCTGGAGCCATTAGGCTCAGCCAAAAATATTACTTTGAACCCGTATAAACGGGTTCTGGGCGGTTTTACCTCCCCGAAGGAGACTCCGCCCTTCGGCGGAGCCACCTTCGGGTTCCTCCCGCCCGTAGGAAGAGAGTTTAATCGAACAGTCGCCCAGAAAGTACTGGGTCGACTGACAATATTCAGTCACCCCCCCACGAGGGTGTCATGTGGCACAAGGCCTTTTAACGTGGGCATTCCTGGGAGCCATTAGGCTCGGCCAAAAATAGCCACTTTGAACCCGTATAAACGGGTTCTGGGCCGGTTTTACCTCCCCGAAGGAGACTCCGCCCTTCGGCGTAGCCTCCTTCGGGTTCCTCCCGCCCGTAGGAAGAGAGTTTAATCGAACAGTCACCCAGAAAGTACTGGGTCGACTGACAATATTCAGTCACCCCCCCACGAGGGTGTCATGTGGCACAAGGCCTTTTTAACGTGGGCATTCCCGAGCCATTAGGCTCGGCCAAAAAATAGCCACTTTGAACCCGTATAAACGGGTTCTGGGCCGGTTTTACCTCCCCGAAGGAGACTCCGCCCTTCGGCGTAGCCTCCTTCGGGTTCCTCCCGCCCGTAGGAAGAGAGTTCAATCGAACAGTCGCCCAGAAAGTACTGGGTCGACTGACGATATTCAGTCACCCCCCACGAGGGTGTCATGTGGCACAAAGGCCTTTTTAACGTGGGCATTCCCGGAGCCATTAGGCTCGACCAAAAATAGCCACTTTGAACCCGTATAAACGGGTTCTGGGCCGGTTTTACCTCCCGAAGGAAACTCCGCCCTTCGGCGTAGCCTCCTTCGGGTTCCTCCCGCCCGTAGGAAGAGAGTTTAATCGAACAGTCGCCCAGAAAGTACTGGGTCGACTGACGATATTCAGTCACCCCTCCACGAGGGTGTCATGTGGCACAAGGCCTTTTTAACGTGGGCATTCCCGAGCCATTAGGCTCGGCCAAAAAATAGCCCATTTGAACCCGTATGAACGGGTCCAGGGCCGGTTTAACCTCCCTGAAGGAGACTCCGCCCTTCGGCGTAGCCTCCTTCGGGTTCCTCCCGCCCGTAGGAAGAGAGTTTAATCGAACAGTCGCCCAGAAAGTACTGGGTCGACTGACTCCTTGTCTACTCCTCAGGCGCAGTATTTATGAAGTATGGAATAGTCCATTATTATTATTATGGGTAAGATCCCATAACAGTTGCCCTTTCTTTCATGGATCTGCCCAGCCCTCACTTTCGAGACATAACTGTATTCAAAACGCGATTAAGCGACTTCATGTGCAATGAATTCGTTTCAACTATACTCACACACAGACCCCCATGACACGTTGATGAAGCGTCTCTGCATTATTAATGTCTGCTGCATAAAGCAATTTTTCAGTACACCCACAGATAAAAATCTAAAGGATTGAGTTCGGGGGAACGTGCTGGGTATGGAATCGCTCCTTCCCTCCCTATAAATCTTTCATGGGAGATGTCAGCTACTGTATGTCAAAAAATGTGATGAAAATATGCTGGAGTTGCATCATTCAGAAACGACATTAGTCTTCGTATTAGCTGGGGTATATATTCCAGCAAGTGTGTTCGAAATAAAGCTGTAGACAGCTCCTGGAAGACGTGCTGGGAGAACATATGGACCGACCGGACAGTCACCTACAATTCCAGCTCAGATAATCGTACATTTATGCTAGTGTCTAGCCTGTATTTTACCATTGTACCATTCTGATTCGCCCACAAATGTTAGTCGTGTAAAGTTGTTATTCCATCTTGTCAAATTAGCGTAAACAATCCGTAATCCTTAAACAAGATTGAAGAGACAAAACTGTATTCAAACACAATTAAGCGACCTCATGAGCAATGAATTCGTTTCAACTATACTCACACTCGGCAATTTTTGCAATAAAGCATCGACAAATGTCCCTGCACACGTTGCAAATGATACGGATACAGGAGCTGTTCTTGAAATACCCTTCTTGCGACATGCAAACGCCACAAGACATGGGTTGATACCTGGATCGTCGACGACAGCCTGTGGAATGCGTTCTTCGTGGTCAAGCTTACGAGCTATCCATAGTTTGTGGTGCGCAGGTTCCAGTCGGATCAACGCGACAATGAACAGCAGCAAGGGTTGTATGACTCGGCGGCTGCCTTCGGCCTGGAAACGCAAACTGACACATCTGTGCAGCACTGCACCCATTATTGTTCGCGCGACTGTATGGAGAAATCAATTCCTCCTCCTCACAATATGAATATCCTGCCATTGTTAAACGGAACACTTCTCTGTTAACTCACTACTACACACGTTAAACGATGAAGACTGACGAACCACAAATTTACGCGAATTACAAATGTAACCTTGTCCACATTGGCAGCACAGCGCATATTTACCAGAAACATTCTTTAAACTTAAAATCAAAGGATTTGCGGACATATGTTGATATGGAAATTTATTTCTGTGTGAGAACCGGGCCTCAAAATTTGTATAATTATATTTATACAATTGATACACACACACGCGCACACACACACACACACACACACACACACACACACACACACATATATATATATATATATATATATATATATATATATATATATATATATATTAGTGGTTAATATTTGTGAATTCGTAGGTCTAATGAATTGGATCGTGTTTAAGATTTCAATGTAATAAATTATAACCATGGAATATCATTCTTTGATGATTTTATATATATATATATATATATATATATATATATATATATATATATATATATATAGAGAGAGAGAGAGAGAGAGAGAGAGACAGAGTGAGCTAGATAGATAGAGAGATTCTTAGGTTAGTGGATTTGAAAAGATTCAGGATTAAGTCTATTAAAGGATAAAGATTGATAAATCGGTGATTGAATTAAATAAAGATAAACACACACACACACACATATATATATATATATATATGTATATGAAGATAGATGTGAAAAGACAGACATATATATATATATATATATATATATGTGTGTGTGTGTGTGTGTGTGTGTGTGTGTGTGTGTGTTTGTGTGTGTGTGAAATGAGAACGAATGGAGTAATGGTTAGCGGCTTTGATTGAGGAATCGGAGAGCTGAGTTCGAATTCCATTACATTCACTTGCGTACTAATACCCCTGAGAAAAGTGTGAATCCTCTTCTTCTCCCTCCAGCTATGGGTAAATAGCAGGTCAGACAGCGTTCTATAGCCTTGGATGGCAACAGGTATACGAGAAGGACAACTCTGAATTCAAAACCTCCGGAGGGTCGTTTGGGGAACCTGTGGTCCGTAGTGCAGTAAGCCTCTGTATTCGGCCCTTCAGAAAGTGTCGATGGTCCTGCACAAAACCTCAATAATCAAATCTCATGCGCTGGTGTCGCGCTATCAGCTTCCTAGGAACTGATCTGCTTCACCCTCATACGTCGAATTCGACGGGAGAGTGAAGTATATATAATTAAATCATTAACCTTTGTATTTGTTTTTTGTATGAATAATTCATGAATTTGTAAATTAATTGCACCTCTATTGAAATTAAAATAACTGATCCAAGTGCAACTTTTGGATAATAAGTGCAACATTACTGTAATTATTGAACAATATAGTTCATACCACTTTGACAGAAAATTTACCAGTAAAAAAGAATTCACTTATCACCATATTTATACAAGAACGCACAATTGTAAAATTTAAATTCAAACTTAGCGTTGCGACTGCACGCTCCAAAAACAATAACTCATTTCTAATAGCATTTTTCGGATTACAATACATATATTTTCGTTGTCCTCTTATTATTGAGAGTAAAAACAAGAACAAAGTTTATTCCATACCTGAGGATGTCTGTAGGAACAGACGAAAGCTTGTAAAAATTATAAGAACTTATGCAACAGAAATTTATAATAACAAGGATCTTTTCATTCATAAACAGGTTCGGGGTTTTTGTATATTATTTGAATTGTTTGCGACGACGGATTTCTCGACAATTAAATCATTAACCTTTGTACTTGTTTTTTGCATGAATAATTCATGAATATATATATATATATATATATATATATATATATACAGTGGGTAGCAAAAGTATTTAACACATTAGTTTTTCTTACATATCTCAAAAAATAACAGATCAATTTCAACGAAATATTTAAACGAACATTGTCGATCAAAACATAGAATGAAAATTTAAAACCACTGTTTTGAGAAACATTTATTAACAATAAAGAAAAGAACCCATATGCAAAAGTATTTAACACCAATACAAATATGCTAGAAGAGACGTGTCGTCATGATTCCTACCCATATTGATATGATGTGATATGTCGACCAATGACAGCACTGCACGACACTCAAATGGCTATTAGATAACAGCTCTGAGACACTGCAGCTATTCTGTTGCCACTACTGCAAGAAAATGATGAAAACAAAAGAATTGTCGAACGACATGCGCAAGAAGATCATAAAGAATCACAAAGATGGTAAGGGATATAGAAAAATCGCTCAAGATTTGAATTTGCTTGTGAGTACAGTTGGTGCTGTTGTTCGAAAATGGAAAAAATTCGATACTATTGAAAACATTCAAAGGAGTGGTCGTCCCCGTATCTTAAATGAGGCTAATGAACGATACGTTTCCCGTATTGTGAAGAAAAATCCATTTTCAACTCGTCGAGAAATTCAGAATGATTTGAAAAATGCCAGAATTGAAGTTAGTAAAGATACCATTAAAAGATCACTGAATCGTGCAGGTCTCACTTCAAGATCACCGAAAAAGACTCCATTACTGAAACGCCAACATGTACAAGCCCGTTTTAATTTTGTAAAGAAATATGAAATTGAATCTAATGATTTCTGAGAGAAAGTAATTCGGTCAGTCGAAACGAAAATTGATCTTTACGGACGGAACATGCGCACTCATGTATGGAGGAAAAAAGGTGCGGAATACGAGCCATCAAATATCATCCCTACAGTCAAACATGGGGGTGGAAATATTATGATGTGGGGTTGTTTTTCCTCAAATGGAGTAGGAAAAATGAAAATCATCGAAGGAACAATGAATGCTGCAAAATACACTAAAGTTTTGTCAACTCAACTCTTGAACAATGCCACATCTTTGGGACATGGCCGTGATTTTGTATTTCGGCAAGACAATGAACCAAAACATGTTACTAAAACAACTAAGAATTGGTTTAATAATAATGACATTAATGTTCTGGAATGGCCAAGCTAGTCACTGGATTTAAATCCAATCGAAACTTTGTGGAAACTATTGAAGTTATGAGTTCCTTAAAGAAATCCATCGAATTTAAACAAATTGAAGAAAATTTGTGAAGAAGAATGGGTCAAAATACTAACAAGTACCTGCAAGAAACTAGTTGAAGACGACGGGAAACGACTGGAGTCTGTGAAGCAGAACAGAGGCTACTGTACTAAATATTAGTAAAGTGTGTTAAATACTTTTGCATCTGGGTTATTTTATTTATTTTTAATAAATGTTTCTCAAAACAGTGGTTTTAAATTTTCCTTCTATGTTTTGATCGACAATGTTCGTTTAAATATTTCCTATAAGTTTCGTTGAAATTGATCTGTTATTCTTTGAGATATGTAAGAAAAACCAATGTGTTAAATGTTTTTTGCTCCCCACTGTGTATATATATATATATATATATATATATATATATATATATATATATATATATATATATATATATAATAAATTAACTGATTTAAAAAAATTTTTTTTTCGCTACACAGTTTGTAGCGAAAAATATTTTAAATCAGTTAAAAAAACATATTTTAAAATCAGTTAGTTTATAATATTAATGCTCTGTAAATTTACAGTGAGCACTATTTTGTAAAAATAAAAATATCTGTAAGAACACCGGATTATACATCTTACTGTTCTTTCTTTATATATATATATATATATATAACAATGTCTATCAAGATAAATGCTTATTCTTGGAATACAGTGTGTCTAATCAGGAATTAAGTAAGCTTATTTTGTGTATAACAACTGCAGCAATTGTAGCGTTCTGGGTGGACGTCAAATCCGTGGTTACAGCACTCTTTTTGATATTCCCCTCTCATTCCTATCAAAAGCGACTTCGAATAATTCATGGTGTATTTGTGCGTAGGAAGACAACACGATTCCTGAATCAGACAGAAAACGTTGCACATTTGTTGGTTACCTCCGGCGACTGTCATCGTTCCAAAGTCTGTTAGAGTTTCCTGTAGAATTTGGATAGAGTGCTTCGTGCGTCAGTCTATGAGTTGACAAGTTCGGCCCTTGTTGGTTTGTTTAAGCTGTTCACCGCCGATTTATCTCGCTTCGCTTTAGGGTAAGCATCTTAATTACAAATTTTGCGTTATGACGCTGATCATGAATCAACAGCTGCGACCAGCGGAAAGAACGTCACAAGAAGGAACAAATTAAGAGAAGAATAGTGTTTGCTCAATTACAGAGGACTTACCAAAATTACGATAGTATCTCTCTCTAGATGAGGTATTATTATTTCGGCCGTGGTACGCTCCGGCCTTCTTCAGTTGATTGGATATCTGACATGAGGTAGTATGATTACTTATATTAATTACATTATTTGTACTGTTATCCTCATCTTCATTACCATGTCCACAACGTTTCGGCCGTTCTACGCTCCGTCCTTCCTTATCTGTCTATATCTCTGAGATGAGGTATTATGATTACTTTTAATAGTTACGTTATTCGGACTGTTATCCTCATTTTCATTTCTATATTCGCAACGTTTCGGCCATTGTACTCTCCGGCCTTCTTCAGGTAATTGGATTTCTGAGACTGTTATGATTACTTACATTAATTAAATTATTCGTACTGTTATCCTCATCTTCATTTCCATATTCGCAAGATTTCGGCTGTTGTACGCTCCGGCCTTCCATATCTGTCTATATCTCTGAGATGAGGTATTATGATTACTTATATTATTTACGTTATTCGGATTGTCATCCTCATCTTCATTTCCATATTCACAACGTTTCGGCCATTATACGCTCCGGCCTTCATCAGGTGATTGGATCCCTGAGATGAGGCATTATGACTAATTGTGTTATTTACATTATTCGAACTGTTATCCTGTTTGCCATATTCACAACATTTCGGCTGTTGTAAGCCCCGGCTTTCTTCAGGTGATTGGAATTTCGAACTGAATCCTTTATTTCGTCCACCGGGCTAGTTTGTTCTAGTTCGAGGTGCCATATCTCTTTCCTGATATCTCAGTTATTTCCCTTTAACTCAAAAAATCACAAATCGCAAGTGGGTTCCACAGGCAGGAAGAAACGTCTAGAATAGAACATATTTAGCTATTTCCACAGTAAACGGGTGGGACCAAAATGCCAATCTTTGGCGTGCTTAAATTCATGCAGTCTCGGCACCAGGGAAAAAGCTTGTCTGAGCTGTTGCCATCAAATACATGAATCAAACTCGGCGCTGTATTACGCTGTATCAAACTCGGTGAAGATTCAATCTATATCTCTAAGATGAGGTGTTATGATTACTTACATTATTTAAATTATTCGACCTGATATCGTCTTCCTATTCTCAACGATTCGACCATTATACGCTCCGGTATTCTTCAGGTGATTGAAATTTCGAACCGAACACTTTATTTCGTCCATGGAACTAGATTGTTCTAGTTCCACGTGCCATGCCTCTTCCTGATGACTCATTTTACTTTAACTGAATGAATGTATAACGCTGCATTATGTGACCTTTTCGTTTAAATATATAAATCCATATTTCTTTATTACAATATCATATTTGTTCAGAATTCCCTCTACATTACCCAGGTTATAACGACGGAAACATTGCGATACTAACAACAAAGATGAAGACAATAGTTCAAAATATGAATATTGAATATAATAATATATAATATTTCGTTACTAAAAAGTGAATGTAGGCATTTTTATATTTGAATGTATAAATGTCTATATCTCTGAGATGAGGTATTATGATTACTTATATTATTTACGTTATTCGGACTGTTATCCTCATCTTCATTTCCATATTCACAACGTTTTGGCCATTGTATGCTCCGGCCTTCTTCGGGTGATTGGATCTCTGAGATGAGGTATTATTATTGCTTGTATTATTTACATTATTCGAACCGATATCTACATCTTCATTGCCATATTCTTAACGTTTCGGCCATTTTATGCTCCTGTACTCTTCAGGTGATTGGAATTTCGAACAGAACACTTTATTTCGTCCAACGGGCTAGATGTTCTAGTTCCACGTGCCATGCCTTTTTTCCGATGTTCCAATTATTCCCCTTTAACTCAACTCTTTAAGTTTTGAATCATCACTGAAGTAGCCTGGTAGTGAACACACAACTTTTTGAGTATAGTCACTGGATCTAAGCAACTTGGCCCAGTGGATAAAGGCGTTTGTTAAGATCTAGTGACTTGTGAATATGGCAATGAAGATGAGAATAACATGCGAATAATCTAAATACTTTAAGTAATATAGACATCAATATTCTTTTGCGTCCTTCATGAACAAGACTAGTAAGACTACTGTTTTCTGGTGTAATTCAACTCTGAACATTACATTTTTAACATATATATATATATATATATATATATATATATATATATATAAAGAAATATAGTCTTAATATGTGCTATGTTAATGGGATAAAGTGTTCGATATCAGAGATAGAGCGTGGCCTGAAGATTGCATCTAGCATGAAACAGACTGTCGCCTCTAAGTGTTGACTTCTATGTTCACTTTTATATATATATATATATATATATATATATATATATATATGGTTGACTTTCCCGTCGTATTCGACGTATGAGGGTCAAGCAGCTCAGTTCCTAGAAACCAACATCCAATTACCAGCACATATGATCTGATTACAGGAAATGCTGATCAAGTGTTGCCATTTCGTTCTCATTAAATGATATATACGGAAGCACCGAGGCTACAGTATTACAGGCCGATTGTTTGATTTAATCCACCGTTCTTATCAAATCATGAATTTAATGCCTTTCTGAACGGCTCGCTTCCACGCCGTGACCAGTTGTACCCGAAGGATCTATCCTGCCTCCTACGCTGTTCCTTATCTTCATCAATGGTCTTCTTGATGTCATCAGTTCTCAAGTACGCTCTTACCATTTACTCCTGCCTCAATAGCAAATCTGCCAGAGCTGACAAAGTTAAACTAGCAGCTGCTCTTGTAAGGACCGCCAATCAACGGCTTACTGCGGCAGAAAGTGGCTTGTAAATTTTAATGCCACAAAAGCAAAATTCACCTCATTTATCCACCATAGTGTTGTGGATCGCGCGTGAAAAATAGGTATCCAATAAATGACAAACGCAAGTATTTAAGCTAAGAAATTAAATGTATTTACACAAAATACAAAAGGTAATGCTGTTAGTAAAATCCAGGAACACGGTTAGTAGCAAATACATATACATATATACAGTCTCGAAGTAGGACTTCCTTAGTGTCTACGTGCTTGTAACTGACTTCTACAAGAGGTTACTTCACTCTATCCGACTACCGACACTCACAGACGACTCTGGTACGACTCTTGTACGACTACGGTACGACTCTTGTACGACTCATGTACGACTACGGTACGACTCTTGTACGACTCATGTTCTCTGTCTGACTGTGGCTATTTTATGGCAGCAGGACGAGTCCATTCTATCCGAAAAGGGTGGACCCCATAACACATAGAAAAACGTTTATGCCTGCCATCAGCATGCCTGTTGAGAGATTCCTGGAGAGCAACAAACTGATATTTTCAACTGACTTGAAGTGTCACGACTACATCGAAAAAAATGCTGCATCTACTGTAAGGAAAGTTGAGTCAGAGTATCGTGGAAGAATTTTTTTTTCTTGTCTGAGTCCATCTTACACATTTACAAATCTATCATTCGCCCGTGCATTGAATACTGCTGCCAAATCTGGTCTTGTGTTACTGATATTCTTGACAAAATGCAAAGAAGGATCTTTAATGTTGTTGATCCTGACGTGGAATCTCGACGTGAGTCTTTTTTCTCACCGTCGTGACGAGGCTTCCCTTTTCCAATGTTTTCATGACAACTGCTCGGACGAGCCTTTTTTTCCAGGCATAATGAATTTAAGCGTGCTACTAGATTGGCATCTATGTCCCACACTTTTCCTATTAAAAAGATGTAAATTCAATATATCCGCCACTTTTACTCCAAAGTTCTTTTTCCCGCACTTCCCGACTGTACAACTCCCTCCCGTTTACTTGCTTCCCTGATAACTACGATATTCAAAAATTTAAATTTGCAAAATCTCCATCTTTCTATCTTCTTGAATCCCGTTCATCTTATGTCCTTTCCTCAATCCTCGCTATACTCAATCTTTTCTCTCACTTTCACTTCCTGTACCACCCTGCGTACTAGTGGCATTCACGCCTTGCCTAGGGTGAAAAAATGATTATTATATATATATATATATATATATATATATATATATATATATATATATATATATAATATAGAAACCTTATGACGAAGCTACACGAAAATATCCACCTTGACGACCTACCCTCCTTCATAAAAGAATTAGGCAGTGAACTGCAGAGGTTTTGTGATTTTTGATGATCCCTTGATTATATGCCCTTAATATTGATTTTGTTGGGGGGCCGAAGGGCCTACTCTTGGGAAATTTGAGAAAGGACGAAATATGTAAAAACCGATGAATCATGAAATAATAATCATGAATCTCTCACGTACATTCATATCTGCTCATGACGCATCAAATATAAACAAATGACGCCACACATTATGAAGTGGACAGAGTCCGACTATTATTTTAAGACATTTTATGTTTATATATTCTTTTTATAGATACAAATAGATGGATGATTGAAGATTAAAAGCAGTAACTTCGACCTTGTATCCTCTGTGGCCGAATCGGTTAAAAGGCACGTCAGGTTATATAACGCTTCCCTATAGGATATTGGTTCGAATTCTGTCGGAGGACGAACATTTTCTATGAAAATTTCTCAGACATTCAGGTCGGTAAATGTTGTTTTATACTGTTTATTATAAACATATATTTACTTAAATATTTGTATCTATAAAAAGAATGTATAAACATAAAAATGTCTTAAATTAATTGTCGTACTTTGTCCATTTCATAATATATATATATATATATATATATATATACTTCTGTTACATTCCCACCATCATAACGTTCCTTCTTTAAGCCTTTTCTGTAACTAAATTAATGGTAGTTATTTCTGATCAGCTATCGTCTTTTGTGCATTGACTTCACGAAATTACTAGATTACAATTTAGGTCTGATCATATTTCAGCTGAATTTGCGAGACGTAACCGTAAGTTCAATGCTGTAAGTTTCTCTTCTCGCACTTCTCGCTTGTGAAACGCTCGATTGGGACCTTGTTTTCAAGCCAAAATAGATTTTCAGGAATGTAAATGCAATGTTAATCGTCATTTCCTGTTTCATTGAAACTTCTTTTATAATCCAATCTCTCTTTAATAATGTTCTTTTCTTCTTAAACTCTCAGTAGTTTCTTGCGCCCTAAGGTAATTATCGCCTTGAATGGAGTGTAAAAATTATGGTTATGTATGTTTGCATGTGTGCGTGTATACAGATTGATAAATAGATATAAAAAGAATGAAATGATAGATAGATAGATAGATATGAATAATTTGATAAAGATAGATAAATAGATTGAGAAAGATAGATATGAACGATTTGAGATAGTAGATAGATATGAATAGATTGAAATAGATAAATTTGAATACATTGAGATAGTTATATACAGATGGAGATAGATGGATAGATGGACGTGAATGGACTTAGATAGATAGATAGATAGATAGTGTTGTGGTGTTCTCCTTCTAAAGAGTCTATGTGGAATATTCGGCCTACTATAAAATTAGTAGGAGAGAAGGCCATGGGGGAAGAGTCGACCAGACTGTTCATTACTGTCAAACTCTCTGCCTCGGTTGAGAGGAATTCGGACGAAGCTTTTCCGCAGGGCAAAGTTTCGTCTGGGGAGGTAGAGAGTCCCTGAACCCGTTTAGGCGAGTTCAAAGGGAATATTTTGGTCGAGCCTACGGGCTCGGAAAACCCACGGTAAACTCGGCCTTGTGCCACATACATCCCACGTGGCGGGGGGCTATTAAATATAAAAGTCGAATACATTGAACACTAGGTCAACCGACACACACTCACTAGTCGTGTAATACTCTTCTTTTGTATTTACTGTTTAATATATGATATATCTGTAACACTTGTTTTGTTATTTCTTTAACCATTTACTTGGTCACAAATGATAGATAGATAGATAGATAGATAGATAGATAGATAGATAGATAGATATGAATAGATTAAGATAGATAAATATAAATAGATTTATATAGATATGAACTGATTAAGTTAGATATGAACAGATTGATATAAATAGCTATGGACACATTGAGATAGATAGATAGATAGATAGATAGATAGATAGATAGATAGATATGAATAAATTGAGATCGATATGAACAGATTAAGATAGATATGAACAGATTGAGATGGATAAATATGAAACAAAAAAGCCGCATTTAATGCCAATCACAATAAGACAGTTGACATCTCTATGGCACGTAATGATGAAAGTGTGTTTGTAACAATTTGATACTCTCTGGACTCATTGGACACAAGTGTGTCACAAGAAAGCACAGTGCACCCCCCCCCCCACACACACATAACGAACTCAGAAAAGATAGCAACAAAACAATGCATGGTAATAACTCCGATATTTGTAGAGATCCATGTTCGGCCACGTATTGAAGTGACAAGGCAGAGAAAAGAAAAATTCTTTAAAATATATTTTCCTATTTATCCAGGGATTGTTGCCAGACCAAAGATGCATCTTTTTTATATTTTAATATACTGATTGTAACCTTAGATGATTCCGGCATTAACAAGATTACAGATATAATAAATGAAATATATAATAGTTTTGATAATATATCTGAAGACTTAAGTAGATCCATTTTCATACAGTTGCATCAAGTTCTTTCAAATAATTTTTGGACCATTGCTCTAGGGTCAGGGATTACAGCCACTTCTTCTATGTATCATAGCTCTTCAGGGTGTAGGCGACCACGGACCTCTACCATAACTGTCCTTCGCAGTTCTAATAAATGTTGTCTATTTGATATTTTTCATAATCCTTATTTCGCCTTTGTATCCCATTGCGCAGATTGTCCTTTTGCTGTACGTCCTGATCTCTCGTCTGCCAATCATTTACACAAAGTATACCTACTCTCTTTTCATGTTTTCTATTTCTGTATTCCGTATACCCCACATAACTAACTTGTATAAATGGTAGGCAGAACATGGTTTAGAAAAGATAGCAAGAAAAACCTTGTTAATAGCTACGGTGTTTCCGGAGTTCCATGTTGGACCATATCTTCAAGTGACATGGCAGAGGAAAGTAGAATTCATAAAAAATATAATATTTTCTTATTATCTAGAGACTGTTACCAGACCAAAGGGACACATGTGTTCTTTTTTATATTTTGATACACGATAAGACATAAATTTTTTCTCCAAAATTTAAAAAGAAATATTAAATAATTTTATTAAATTAAGGAACAATTTACGAAAATGTCGATAAATTATCTTTTTTTTAAGATTTTAATGATTTTCTTGTCTCCAACCTAATAACTGCATTGCTCAACCTAGACTGGGCAGAATGTCAAACGTCTTATTTCAAACTTATTTAAATTGTCTGTGGGTATTGATGCTTGCGTCTGTTTTAGATGGCAGAAACACATGTAAATCATTCTCATCATTTCTAAACCTGAGAAGGTTCGTTGTTGGAATTAGTCCTTTCCCAAATTCATCACGAGGAATGGTTCATCATCCAAGCGCACTGGTCTAATAGTGTTCGTAGCCAAAGTTACCTACCAGAAGCTAATCAGAGTAATAAGTTAGCGAAAAACATCGCTAGAAACAGGGAAAATAGTAGTAAACCGAACGTGACATATGTCCTCCTGCATGGAAGCGGGTGCTGAAAAATCTTCTCAAAGATGTAAAAACGCCTTGAAGGAACAGAAAAGTGGTTCTACAGAAGTATGCTGAGGATACAGTGTACCAAACACGTTAGAAACGACGATGTTTTATAAGATATGGGGAAAAAGGAAATTTATATTTTACACCGGGAAGAGAAACTTGAAATTTCTAGGACACATAACGCGGAAAGAAGACTTGGAAAATCTGAGACTCACAGGACAGATTGAAAGCAAGAGGAACAGAGGAAAAGTTGCATTAATTACTTAGTGAGCTTGAAAAATGGATGGCGGGTCAAGTTTTAGGGGAAATAACAGAAAGACTAAATTTATTAAGAGCTACAAAGACGGGAAGTTTTGGAGATCCATAATCGCTTACGTCTTGAGTGGACACGGCACATGAATAAGACGCGGCGAATGGACAACGCTTGGGAGGGCATGCGTCTTCTTATTCATGACCGGCCCAAGAGAATTTGCGCGTAAACGAATGTTACCAACCCTACTTGGGTCTCCGGGGACGCATTCCGAGACTTTATTTCAATATGACAGCCGCATCTCTAATCCAACCTTACAACCTCTGGTATTTTCACTTGGTCATTCAATTTTGGTACTGACCAGGCTCGACGTGGATTGACTTCGTTAATTGGACGAGAACCTGTGTAAGGTTCAAACTCGCAATATATTTGCCGTTTATTTCAGAAGTCATACGCAGACAGAATAATGAAGAGAGAATCAACAGTTCTTTACAATTATTCACTATATATATATATATATATATATATACTCGCTCGACTCTCTCGTCGAAATCGACGTATGAGGGTCAAGCAGATTAGTTCCCAGGAAACCGAGCGCTCGACAACAGCACATGAGATTTGATTATAGTGGTGAAGGTTTCGTGCAGGACCATCCACACTTTTTGAAGGGCCGAATACAGAGACCTGGTGCCCTACATGCCACAAGGTCTACAAACGAACTTCCGCAGGTTTTGAATTCAAAGTTGTTCTTTTCCTAGATCAGTTGTCATCCAAGGCTATAGAACCCAGTCTGTCCCTCTATTTAACGATAGCTGGGTAAATCGCGGGACACGGCGGAGTAATGGAAAGCGGCTTGGATTTAGGAATCGGAGTGCAGAGTTCGAATTCTAGTCGAATCCATTACATTCACTTACGTGCTAATACCCTTGGGAAAGGTGTGAATTCTCTTCTTCTCCCTCCAGCTATGGGTAAAATAGCGGGACAGACTGGGTTCTACACACACACACACATACATACACACACACACATATATATATATATATATATATATATATATATATATATATATATATATATATATACTGCTCGACTCTCCTGTCGAATTCGACGTATGAGGGTCAAGCAGATTGACAGGAAACCGACAGCCCGACAACAGCACATGAGATTTGATTATAGAGGTGAAGGTTTTGTTCAGGACCATCCACACTTTTTGAAGGGCCGAATACAGAGACCTGGTTCACAACATGCCACAAGGTCCTAAAAAATATATATATATATATATATATATATATATATATATATATATAAGCATTTCACCTTAACCAAGCGCCATTAGGACACAAGGGGCTACCGGGAGTGAGAGAAAGAGTAAGGAGGGTTGCTTGAGGAAAGAGGAATATAGAGAAGGACAGGGATCGGGATCAAGGCTTCAGAAGATGTCGATTGATATTACATTTGAATATTTGAAGATTATAGCTATCAGGGAAGCAAGTAGTAGGAAGGGAATTCCACTGTCGTGAAGTGCGGTTATATTTAACTTTTTCGACAGTGAAATGGTGGGACGGAGATGCTAACGTTGTAGCCCACTTAAATTCATGCAGATGGGGTACCAGGGAAAGAAGCTCATCAGTGCAGTTACCATGAAAATGTTTCTAGAAAAGACAGTGGGAGGCGACATCACGTCTGGAGAAGAAGCTCTCTGAGTTGAACTTCTTCCTTATCAATGGTATACGGAAGAAAAGTGTCGGCTCTGTGTACCTGACATGTCGGACCTTATCTGTGAAGGTCTAGACTGGTGAAAGTAACGAACAATATCTGGCATATGGTCAGACGAGCAACTTCCCCGAGTTCCACCTTTTTCCTAGTTTTAAATTCTGTTAAGTTATTCTCCTAGACTGGCAACGAATGAGTCCAGTCCATCCTGATACTTAACATATAGATAATGGGATGACAGAAGGAGTGGTTTCATGCCTTCCTTAAGTGGATTTGTTGGAAACCGAAAACAGGCGGGAATTTGAACACTTGTTAGGATATATATATATATATATATATATATATATATATATATGTGTGTGTGTGTGAGTATATGTATATATATATATATATATATATATATATATATATATATATTAAATATCAGATATTGAAAAATCATTTTCTTTTATTCTTGTTAAAGTTGAAAAACATAAGACTTAATAAAAAGTTTAATCTCGATTAATATGCGACGTTTTATTGATTGTAATAATAACGATGAAATTATGCAAAAATAATATTGTGTAAAAAAAAAAGAAAAAAAATTGTCTATGGCGAAAAATTTCAGAGACAGAAAAAACTCATTTCTCTAGACTGTAAACAAATAATTAATATATGAAAATACTCTCCAGTCATTCAATCTTTTTTTTAAAAAAATCAATGTTAGCCCAAAACATTACCTGAGAGACTCATAAGTTATAGGGTTATTCTATGAGTCTAAGAAAGGTCAAGAAGTGAAGTTTATAGGGCTCTGCCGGAAAGATAACGGTTAAGCCTTGACTTCAAGTGGTCAACTTTGTAGGGAATAGGAAAAGTCGTGCTAATAGTCTGTTCCACAGAGCAGGAGGTCTTGGGAAAATGTTGTCCAAATGGAACTTATTTCTTACTCTACGAATACGAAGGGGATACGACTGATTCACTGCTGTGCATATGGCATGGCGGATCCCAGATTTAGAGGTGGCAGGATTATAGAATGTCTCTCTTCAAAATACCTGCCATGGAAACATTGATAGAGCAACGGAGGTCTCGCAATATTTCGTCAATGGAAAAGAGGTTGATAAAAATCCATCACCCACAAGACCTCGCAGATGATTTTGAACTTTATGAAGACGCAAAGATAATGATAAGTGTCTTGCTTCAATTTTCTGGAAGTTTTAAAAGTTTTTCTTCTTCTATGAAGTCGAGACGCCAGGTCAGGATGGATTACATTACAGATCATTCTTTGGATTCTGTCAAGAACTTCGAGATAAATAGCAGGAGCACTAGACCCGGAATAGCAACAGTATCCAATGCCTAGACGAATTGTAGATTTGTAAATGCGCAAGAAAGATTCTGACAGAAAATATTTCTGGCAAGACACAGTGACCCAGCTATCCTTGCAATAGATGCAGTTATTGTTTCTATATACGCCCTCCCCTTCAAATCAGTGGCTAACACGAGACAAAGAAGGCACAATATATGGCTCTCCTTGTGTTTGGCGTCAGCTATGCTCATGGCTGAGAAAAAAAAAGTTCTCTATCGTAGTTAAATGGAAGAAGGTTTGTTTTGAGGCATTAAAATTTACAAGCCATTTCTTGCCCCAGTTAACCACAGATTGGAGGAGCTTTTCAAAAGCAGCAGCGAAGATTACTCTGTGTCAAGGGCGATCATGGCTCTCCATATTTTCTTGTCCCTTGTAGCTGTTGATAAATATTGTCTTTTTTGTTATACCTACTAATCACTATTCTACTGTTTACACGAGTTATTTAGATTGGTTATCCGCTGTTTTTATCTGTCCCTCTTGTCTTTTGTATATATATATATATATATATATATATATATATATATATATATATATATATATATATAATAAAAGTTCTGATGAATTGGATCGTATTTACGATTCCAATGGAATAAATTATGAACCTGGAACAGCCTTTTAATTATACCCTTACTCTGTCCTGGACATTGAGTTCTACCTGGATTCTATCCTCTTGGAATTATTTTTTATAAAATATATATATATATATATATCTGTATGTATATATATATATATATATACTTATATATTTTAGATTATATATGTATGTGTATATATGTATATATAGTTAGATATTTTAGATAGATATATATATTTACCACTAATATTATCTATCTATCTATCTATCTATCTATCTCTCTCTCTATCTATCTATCTATATATATATATATATATATATATATGAACTAATGGGCCTGTATTTTTTATATGAAACCAACAAGATCATCCATATAAACAACAATGGCGGCCTAACGATAGTACGAAACAACAAAGAACTACTGACACTATTTGAATCTCTTTAAATGCCTCTGCTTTGAAATCGAAGTCGATACGAATAAAAATATCTTTAACTATCTGGGTGTTGAATTGAACCTTCTTACTGTGTCTCTGCGTACATGAAAACTAACGAATAATTGAGATGTGTTAATATTAATTCCAACCACTCCTCGAATATAATTAAACATATTACCAAATGAATAGAGTCTAGGTTATCCAGAAAGTCTTCTTGGAGGTCAATATTTTAGGAGATAAATGAAAGTATACGATATAAATTCAAAGGTAGAGGGTCACAAAGCGAATCTAGAATTTAAAACTCAACATATTAAACACCATACGAAGGCAATTTCGAAGACAATAAAAAAAAAATTGGTTTAGCTCCCCTTTCAACTTAGAGGTGAAATGTAATATAGGTAAACTATTTTTCAACTTGCTTTTTAAACATTTGCAAAAAATTCAGAATCATATGAGATATTCAATAAAAATACAATCAAATTAAGCTACAGTTGAACTAGTAATTTAGATACAATAACATAAAGACAAAATACCAGAAACCTCAAAATTAACGTACATCAAAATAACACTAGTAATTTATGCAATAAATTTAGATTCCCATTAAATGCAACTTATAAACCGAATCTGTAATTTATAAAGCAGAAGTAACTAATAGTAATAGTCAAATTAAAACGTATATCAGTTGTACTGAAGGTTCTTTTAAGCGAGGATGGTATCACCATATATCATCTTTTAAGCTGCCAAATCTTAAATACTCCACCAAACTGGTCAGCCACATCTGGAATTTCAAAGAAAAAAAATAACAGTAATCCGACCTTGTATATGCAGAAACTTTAGAGAAATTTTACAGTTTCCAAAAAAAAAAAAAAAAATACAAAGAAAAAAAGGAATTAATTAAAAGCTTAATTGAAGTAACTTGTCAGTCAGCTTTACCGAATCTCACACCCACCCCCACCCCACCCACACATATATATATATATTATAAATTAATTGATTTAAAATGTTTTTCGCTACACAGTTCTAACCATGTTTCAAAAATGGAAGCTAAAAGCTTCGAATTTAATATTGTAATTAAATTAAAGACATTAGTTCCATTTCATCCTCCAGCGAATTTTGGAGTAACTTATTTTTAAAATTACTGGGTTTTAAAGGCTTTACAAAAATTCATAATTCACGTTTCCAAGGATAGAGAGAAATCCATTCATCCAGACTAGGGGTGGTTGCGTGTTCATTATCGCTGTATTTTGATGTATCAGTTATTAGTTACGTTTTGGTAGGGGTAGGGATGTATTTTTCAGTGAATTCTGACATCCGTTAAATGTATGTCGTCTGGATTTTTTTTTAAATTTATTGTTAACAGCAAACATTTTTACGGCATTTTTTTCTATTTGTATACTTAAAGATTTTTTGGGTGGGGTGTTTAGGTTAGAATACGTTTTATTTAACTACGATTTAAAAAAAAATATTTTCACTTTTAATTTTTAATATACTATATTTCTTTTTAAAACAAGTAAATATATTAGAATTACTTACATTATGGTAAAATTATTTTCATATCCAGTTTAAGTATGTATAAATAAAAAAATAAAATATCTATAAGAACACCGGATTATATATCTTACTGTTCTTTATATATATATATATATATATATATATATATATATATATATATATATATATATATAAAGTGAGAGTGAGGTACGTGCCAAACGTCATGCGATATGTATGACGCCGGTATCTATTCCTCGGGTGGTAACGAGATCTCTGGAGTGATGTCAACTTAAACCGTTTCCATATCTGTGGTCAGCTTCCTCATATTTGTAGATGTACGATGTTTTGAGCAAATAAATCTCTCCCAGGGCTTTTCATAAATGTTCGGTTGGATTCCATGCGGTTCGAGCGTGGTGGTCACGATATTCGTTGCAATTTCCTCACAACTCTACGCAAACCAATTCTGGCCAATTGGCAGCAGATGACATAGTGCATTATCCTCGGGGAATAAGCCTTCGTCTTTGGTATATACGGAATCGATTAATGGGTGTTAATCGTTAGGAAGCATGTCCAGCGCGGCGATAACCGGTGAATGCCTCGTTCAATCTCAGATAATTCACCTCTGTTTGGCAGGAGCTGGCAAGCCTGTGTAGACGCTAAATCAGTAAGTGTTAGAGGTCATTTGATATATGTCTCTATATATGGCTATTTGCATGATGTCAAGACAGGGTGTGGACACCTAATATTACTCTTATATACGACAATCGATGAATTTCGTCACATACGTACATATGCACACATGCACACACGCACACAAAAACACACGTATATATATATATATATATATATATATATATATATATATATATATATATATATATCAATTATAGGTGCAATTATAATTTATAAATTCATGGATCATTCATACAAAAACAAATATAGAGGTTAATGATTTAATTGGCGAGAATACATCATCGCAAACAATATAAATAAGATACACCAACCCCGAACCCGTATATGAATGATATGATCCCTGTTTATAAATTCCAGTTGCATAAGGTATTTTTAAATTTACAAGCTTTCGTCTGTTCCTACAGACATCCTCAGGTATGGAAATAGATTTTGTTCTTGTTTTTTTTACTTCTCGGTAATAAGAAGACAACGAAAATAGAGATGTAATCGAAAAATCTCATGAGAAATGTGTTATTGTTTTGGAACGTGCTGTCGCAACGCTGAGTTTGAATTTAAATTTAAGGTTGTGCGTTTTTGTACGAATATAATAATAAGAGAATTCTTTTTTTACTCGTAGGTTTTCCGTCAATGTGGCATTAACTATATTGTTCAGTATTTACAGTAATGTCAGACTTATTATCCGAAAGTTGCACGTTGGATCAGTCATTTTAATCAAATTATAGGTGCAATATATATATATATATATATATATATATATATATATATATATATATATATATGTATATATATATATATATATATATATAGATAGATATATTAGTGAATAATGAAGTCAACACGCTGTTTCGGACTGGACGCAATCGTCAGGCGCCCTGACGATTGCGTCTAGCCTGAAAAAGCCTGGCCACTGAATGCTGACTTTATTCTTCGCTTTTATATTTATATTTACATACGCTCTATCTCTAGTGTTGAGCACTTTATCCCATAAATTTAAAACCATATTTCTTATATATATATATATATGAACACAGTAAGTTTTTCTAGGAAAATGATGAACACTACAATATTTGTCTTGAAATAAACAACATGCTGATAAACACTTTTGCTCATCTGGAAAGTTATCGAAGCTTGGCCGAGAATATAGAACGATCCAATTGAAAATAAGTAGATAAAACTTGTCTAAATTATTTAATGAAACATCTCTCACCGCATATATATATATATATATATATATATATATATATATATATATATATATATATATATATATATATAAATAATACTGGTTTGGTAAAAATATCCCAGATAGCTCAACTTGTAGATATGTCAAAACAAATAGGTAGCCAAGAAAAATACCGAACTGTGCGAAATAAATCGACCATTGCCTGAAATCTTTAGTCCAAAAGAAAAAAAAATTAAAAACAAGCTAGTAGTAAGACTAAAACACAGAGTGGTCAATACGCTAAGTAGAGCGGGAATAACTACAATAAATCCTAAAGAGCCATAAAAACCTACCTACGTTTCATATAAAGGGATTTTCATGGTATATATATATATATATATATACATATATATATATATATATATATATATATTTATGAATAAAAATGACAATAGGAAAACTGGTAATTGCTGACGCGTTTCGTCCAATGTGGACTTTATCAAAGCAAAATACGAAAATGAAATTAAATGAACAAAGTAACTAATAAAAAGAAAGACAGAATGTACCTAGCAACTGGAATGTAGAGAATTCTGTCTTTGAGAAATATATATATATATATATATATATATATATATATATATAGCGCAGGCAAAATATTAATAGCAACAACAGATACATTGGAATGTGATATTTGTCGTCTTTTAAAGAAAAAGATAAAATTTAGGTAATTGAAGTGTATTTGCTATTATTTTTCAGTCTTCAGGTTCTTCTTACGTTCAAGAAATTTTGGATATTGTCTGCCCGCAATACCGTTTACTAAACAATCAATATTTTGTATAGTAAACATTATATTTTGTTTTCCCCACTCTTGATCGAAGTAGACTTTTTGAGATTACAAAAAAAAAATAAATAAAATAAAATAAAAAAAATGCTAGAGATTTATTTTAGGTCTAAGGGATTAAGGAATTATGAAACAAAAAAAAAATCAATTACATTCCATTTTGCAACGATATTCGGTAACCTAACTGGAAAAAGAATCACCTTTCAGCATTGTAACGATACAAGACTTTCTTCTAAATGGTCAAAATTACCTCAAGTCAAAAAGAAGAGAACACAATTTTTGGAAAGTATGAATTGGCCGAATCAATCTTCTGATCTCGTTCTCATTTAATTAGTATGGGATGAACTGGAGAGAAAAATTCGAAGAAGATGGCCAAAGAATGAGAATGTTTTTTTCAAAACTAGTGAAGAGAACGCTGTTAATTAACGAAGGTGGTGGTTTACGGTTCGAGAAAATATGATGCTGTTTTAATTTTGATTAAGTGCTTATTTTTTGCTTAAAATACATGGAAATACGTTGTATTTAGTGACATCTTTAGTGTTTGCCTATAGCGTATATATATATATATATATATATATATATATATATATATATATATATATATATATATAACAGTTCAAGAAATCTCTTCCGTTGATGTCAGAATACGTAGTGATCAATAGGTTCTTATTTCTTCAACAAGCTTGAAGTCCTTCCCGTTACAAGGCAAATCAAAAAATGATTTCAAAAACGATGGAACAGTTCTAAAAAACAGTTCGATAATAAATCCATTCCTTACTTGATCAATAGATTATATTATTCTCGTCCAAGCTTGAGGTCTTCCACGTTATAAAGTAAATTATTATCGAACTTTTTCAATCGACTTTTTTATATATATATATATATATATATATATATATATATATATATTGATGTAATGGAATAGCCTGGCACCCCCATGAGTGGCGGCACAATAGGTGGTAATCATCTATAAGTATCAGTTAGGAGAGCGGACAGGAGAGTAGCCGCTAGAATCTGTTATTCATATCTTGGCTGCTGTCGAGCTGTCTGCCTTTGGGCAGAGAGTAACCCGGACGAGGCTCTGCTGAATGGGAGAGTCCTGTTCGGGGAGGTAGACACACCTGAAACCGTTTATGCGAGGTTAAGGGGAAATTTGAGCCGAGTCTACGTTAAACTCAGCCTTGTGCCACATCCTTCCTCGTGGGGAGGCAGGTAAATACTGTCACGCCAGAATCTGTTATTCAGATATTAGCCGCTTTTGAACTCTCTGCCTTTGGGTAGAGAGGAAACCGGACGAAGCTATGCCGAAGCGGAGGGTCCCGTTCTGGGAGGTAGACAGAACCAAACCCCTTTTATGCGGGTTTACGGGGAATTTTTGGCCGTGCTTACGAGCTCGAATCGACCTACATTAAACTCGGACTTGTGCCACATCCTTCCTTGTGGGGAGGCAGGTAAATACCGTCCAGCTGGGATCTGCAAGAACTAGCGGCCCTCCGATAGCAGCCCGCACACAACTGTACTGTCTTACGACGACCGTGCTCATAACTATTATTTCCTTGCTTGTTGTACTGGTTTCTACAATAAACCTGTTACTATTTATCCACCGTGTTTGTATATTCCATATTCCTATTAGCACGGAATATAACACACACACACACACATTAAACACACACACACACATTAAACACACACATACCGGCTCTAAACTGTGACAGTTCAAATCTCATACATTTACTTTTTGTGTCACCAATGCAAAAAGGGGAATTATGTGCGAGAAGCCGGAATAGAATTCCCATTACGTATCAATAAGCACAAAAAAAAAAGAAGAAACAAAACAGGATAACAACAACAATTTATGCAGTTTCTGTCCACTTCAACCATGCTGGTCATAGCATCGACGATGTCGGGTCCGTTCTTTCAGTAGCTGAGAAGATAGACGCGGATCGCAGTTGAAGTATATCCTAAAAGTAAATTCCCACATAGAAGGACTAAAAAGGGATTTGGGTTTAATCAGGGGGTACAATTTCCACAAGGAAACCCATTATCAGCAAATACCACGCTTTGGATGAGTAAGCCCTTCACACATATTTTAACTCTTTTAACAGCCATCATCTACTATATTTTTTACCAGCCGTCACCTTCCTACTATATACTTATGTTTAACCACCTATGATTTAC
This sequence comes from Acanthosepion pharaonis, assembly GCA_903632075.3. NCBI lineage: Eukaryota > Metazoa > Mollusca > Cephalopoda > Sepiida > Sepiidae > Acanthosepion > Acanthosepion pharaonis. The sequence goes on from CAHIKZ030005498.1 coordinate 160,584, forward strand.
GACATGACGCACTATTCAGTAATGGAAGTATTTCCCTATACACTGAGGGCTACATTTCCATGGCCTTCTTTTATATCATCATTGATTCTGTTATTAGAGCTCCTTTATATACAAGGTTATGTAAGAAGTGTGGAAGATAAGTGTAGATACCTATTAATCTTGTATATGTATTTATATCTTTATGTGTATGGAGATTCATATATATATATGTGGTCGCTTGTGTATATTTTCCCACTATTATGTGCACGTGTGTATCTGTATAGGTACGTATATTTTTAACAACAGACTTTGTGTTCCTTCGCATTAAGTTGTCATTTAATTTTATTTATTAATATTTTATTATTATATATCCTAGTTTTTCTCCTCATTTTTTTTCATTGCATCATATTCTACCCACAGCCGATCTTTCTACAATTGACATATTTGTCCACAAATCGCGAGATGTCTTTCTCGTGTTACAGTTTTTTTGTGTATATACATATGTAACTAGTGAGTTAGTCAAAATGACTTAACTCCTTTTATAGTCTACCAATAGAAGATTAACCAATCAGAAGCCGCAGAACATTGTATCCGTCGTGTATAAAGGCGGCCATTTTGTTTACCCTACCCGAATGACCAGTGCCAACTTGTCAGGCGAAGATGACAGAAGGAAGAACTACGCTCTGCTACTTTGCTGCGATATCCACTGCTAACCTGAACTACGCTTTCCTACTGTCTCCGAAATATTCACTGCTAACCTCTGGATTCTATACTCGAAGACGACCGTCTAACATCTCGCTCCCCAAACAATAACTCTCTTCATCTATGTTTACAATCACCCCCCCCCATACGACACAGACAAGTAAAAATAGACCTGCCTAACCTTTTCAATTTAAGTATATTTTAATGAAATTTTTCGTACTCAAGGAATCAGGCAGAGATCGGGATTTTTGCTAGTAACACATTTCCACCAAAAAATATACCATCTACAGAAACATCTGTCAGTGAGTAATTCTCATTTCTCTGTTTATTCCTCAATCCGTTGATGAAGGACACAGGAGTTTCCGAAAATTCCGAACTTAAAACCTTCTCGCCGGGTTTCATTTCTATCATATGGCTTATAATAATTAATACTTTTATAAATGTTTATCGTACTGATTATATTTGTATTCTTTTGTTTCTCCTTGTTTTATAAACTAACCTATATATTTTTTACATACATACATATATATATATATATATATATATATATATATATATATATATATATATATATATATGTATATATACGTATATATATATATATATATATATATAAAAAGAACGTTGTGTATATATATATATATATATATATATATATATATATATATATAGGATAAGATATTTTGTATATATATAAATATATAAAATGAAATATTTTGTATAAACAGGAGCGCACACACACACACACACACACACACACACACACCTATATATATATATATAATGATAAATTAAGAAAACTTAAACTTAAAAATCCATATAGGTTATAATTTCTTTCATGAATATTGTTATATTCATCTCTTCATACCGAATAAATTAAGATATATATGTATAAAAGTCAGTTATCCTTATATATATATATATATATATATATATATATATATATATATATATATATATATATATATATATATATATACGTTCGTTCGTTCGGCATCTGTCCGTCTCGGGAGACGATGGACTGGCGTCGTCGGTGCTAGGCAATGGAGTTACATCGCCTCTGGTTACTCTGTAATTCCACTCTGAGGCGGCAGTCTTCTTTAGGCACTTGGCGCAGATGAAACTGGATGACACGGAGACGGAGCCTGTCCCTACATTTCTCCTGGTCCCCTTTGCTGCCTGCTGACATTCCATCGCGGCTACTGCAATCGGGACGCCGACTCTGACTGTGGCTCTCCACAGCAACCACACACACACACGCACAGACACACACAGTCACACACATACACACACACACACACACACACACACACACACACACATATATATATATATATATATATATATATATATATATATATATGTTTGTATTGGTGGGTACGAAACCCGACCTATTTTTTCAAATCAGTATTTGATAACCCAATATCAGCGAGAATAAAACGACCGGGAAGTGGTCTTTTCAGCATCCCCTCGTAATCCAAAACATTGTTGATATATATTTAAAACTAAATTGCACACGAACGGAAAACCAAAATCCAATGTATGGTGTTCTTATGCACATCATAAAAAATGGCGGGAAAATGCAGAAACTGGCGGGAAATCAATCCGCTTCCTGCCACGTGTCGTATTGTGAAGATTGATTCCCGCGGTCTTAAAACTGATCTTTAATCTGGAACTCGGATGAATCAGCTGTCGAGTGTTGATAAGCCAAGTCAAACGTCAAGTCGGTGAACCACTCCACGTAGTGAAAGATTAAGAGGGGGGAAATATGGGGAATAAAGAGTCAGGGATTATGGATTAGCACGCTAATCTCTGACAAGCACCTGACGACATCAAACTGCAGCTTCGAAGATATGGAAGTAAAGGCAACGTTCGACGGCATGTCGTAAAATCACAAGACTTTATACCAATATGCTTCGATAGCAGAGGCGGTTGTATGCAGTTCATGGCAGCGAAGTCTAACAGATTGTTGTCAGGTGACATGGAATTGGTGGGCATCCGTGGGTAATATTTGTGTAGTTTGAAGTGATTTGTGGGGATATTTTCGTGCGGTGACTCTAATTTTTAAAGATGGGTCTGTACGCGAATATAACAAATGATAATAAATTGATAAAATTAATTTTTGTGAGTTATTTTTCCGACATTATTTCTTACGAGATTAAATGCCGCCCTATCTGGCGGCAATTAAGCTAGCTCCTGTGGAATGTTCTTGATTATGCCTTCGTGTTATATTCATCTCGTGTCATACGTGTTTGAGCGTCCCTAGGTCTTTGCTAATTATCAGCATTGGAAGCTCCCATAGCGGCCGTGTGATATGGGTTTTCATTTTCACGGGAATTTATTTTCCTTGCTACAGCCTTTTCTCTTTTGATTGCAATCAGGTCCTCTGTTGGTGAAGATTTCGTTTTGCGAGGCATATTTCTGCCGTATGCCATTGGCAAAAATAAACTACAGAAGAACTCAAAATTGATGGTTATATTAAAGTATTCCATCAATATTTAAGCTTACTTTTTAAAACTTCAACGACATTTCTTCTGTCGCCGCTTAATTTAAAGACGATTTGATGTGCGTATGTTTTTACTTTCCGTATATAAAAAAAAATATTTTTTATTTCATGGCTGACTTTTGCTGGATTTTACAATTAATTTCGACTATTCCCAAATTTATTTCCAAGTAAAAAATTCATCGCAAATAATCACGTAAAAAAATCGCTGAGAACAATCGCAATAATGAAGAACTGGGAATCCTAAATTTCAGGATTATGGTTCCGGATCCGGCACGGAATATTTTTAATTTCCTCACAGTATCGGCCTGATTCCAAAATGGTTTGATATGTTGGGCTACTGTCTCTGCGAGTAAAATTGATAAGTGTGACACACAGGCATATAGACACACTGACATTCGCAATTATTTACATAGAAGATTAATATAAACGTTATTTTTAGTTACGTTTTACTTTAATGAATAACTAGTCATAGTAACTATTATTATATGTGGGGTGCATTTGAGCAAGAGACGAATAAAACTCCTTGCAACAGCCAAAATGAACTGAAATCATGGATCATGGCAGCCTTCACCAACTTAAGCAAGTAGAGTGTAAAGAAGAGTTACAAAAAATTTCAAAGTCGCCTGGATGCCGTGGTTGAATAGAATGGCGATATTATTGAACTATTTACTCTTTGGAATTTCAATATATTTTTGTGTAATTTTGATATATATATTTGTAAAAATGACATCCATCCTTTTTTCTTAATTTAGACGACAATTTATTCATGTCCATAAACTTTATTTGTATTTGCGATAGAAATAATCTGTAAAAAATGTTATAAAGTTTAAGGTATGTAGTTTTAAGTATAGTTATTTAATAATTCTTTACAAGAAAATCTGCAACAATTTTATATAATTAAAAAAAAATATTTACTTTTTTCCACAATCAATTTGATCCATGGCTTCAACTGAGGAAAATGTACACTGTGTCCTTTGGTTGACTGAACTGAAATCTACTATTGCTGTACAAAGAAAGTTTAGAATTGAATACAATAAAGAACCACCATGTTATAAAGTTTAATGTACCTCGTTTTAAGTACAGCTAAAATAATTAATGTGAACTGCAAAATCGTATTACCCTTTGTATTGCTAATGATGGCGGACATCTGAATAAAACATTAAATAAAACCTAAAAATATATAGATTTACTTCTTTCTAATCCTTGTTACTAATTATTCCTATCGTAAATACAAATAAAGTTATAATGTTATTAAAGTGCACACGAACTTTATGCACATTCAGTATATATATATATATATATATATATATATATATATATATATAATTATTTTTTATAAAAAAAAATTTATAACATAAACCTGTTATAAAGTGACTACAAAAATGGCCATTTTGTTTCAACACCCTCGGTGTCTTATCAAGTGATGATGTTGAATATAAAACAAATGGTTTTAAAAGTTTCAAATTAATTAACGATCCTTCGCTAGGGGAAAACATTGTCACAAAAGCTAGAATGACCAATCAAAACCCAGGTATAGGAAGATTCAAAAGCTTGACAAGGAAATCATGTTATAATAGATATGCAGATCTTTAAAATACGGGTAATATTAAGAAAAGAACGTATTCTAATCAATAAGTATTGAATTATATGATAAAATTTGATATTAAAATTAAAAACTGCCCATTTTAAAATCCAAATTTAATCACTATTAAGTTTAAAACTATAAAATTGCTGAGGATAAAAAAAAAAAAATATATATGTTATTCAATTTATTTCTTCGTTGAAATTACGTGATATATATATATATATATATATATATATATATATATATATATATATATATATATGGTGTGTGTGTGTGTGTGTGTGTATTGGAATGGATTTTGCGTTTGTTGATACAAAATATTTTCATTTTATTGTTTGAAAGTTATTTTTTGTGTATACCCATATTTTAGAAGATTAGGGGTTTATCTAAATGTTTATTTTTTTTTCCGTTTACCAACCTACAAATTCGATGAATTATATGGGATCTCCAGCAGTATTCGAGCGTGTTAGGTAAAGCCTGCATTAAATCCGACGTGCAAACAACGAGCCTAATGTCCACGTAAAACCTGAAGAGTGCTTTTCAACACAGACCTTTCTCCGTTTCTCGAAATAGACATCTCTGCTCAGTTTCGTATCCTAACGTAAATAAGGACAATTTTAGGATCGATTTTTCATAATCTCAGATATATATATATATATATATATATATATATATATATATATATATATATATATATATATATATATAATAGTGGTAAATATACATACATATGCGAAATATGTAAATACCCATACATGTATATTTTTTGAATAAAAATTCCAAGTGGAAGGATCTAGGTAGAACTCAATGTCCAGGACAGAGTAAGGATATAATAAAAAGGCTTAAACACTTCTATTCCATGTTTTTTTTCGTTTTTTCCATTCATCAGACCTACAAATTCAAAACATATATATATATATATATATATATATATATATATATATATATATATATATATTATTTTATATATATATGATACATATTAGATATATTTATATCTATATATTTTAAATATATATATTATATATATATTAATTATATATTACATATATTTTATATATATATTAAATATGCAAATATATTATGCATATACATTTATATATATATACATATTATATATATATATATATATATATTATATATTTTATATATATATTAAATATGTATGTATGTATATATTATATATTATACATATATATTTTATATATATACGTAAGCGAATATTTATTTACTCAATTTAATTTAAGGTGTAAACAATCTGTCGTCAATGTGTTTAGACAGTGCTAAGGAGTATATATTAATAAATATAAATATACCTACGTTCTAAATGCAAATTCAGTTGTTCTATCAACTGATGATATATATATATATATATATATATATATATATATATATATATATATATATATATATATATATATATATGGGGGTATGTGTGCCTGAGTGTGTATGTGTATGTGTGACTTTGTGTGCGTATATACATATGTGTGTGTGCATGTGCGTGTGTGTGGCTATGTGTGTATATATGTGTGTGTGTCCCTATATGGGTTCATATATATATATATATATATATACATGAATTATTCATACAAAACTAATGCAAAAGGTTAATGATTTAAATGGCAAGACATCCATCTTGCAAACTATTCAAATAGTACACAAAACCTCTAAATCCGTTATGCATGAGTTGATCCTTGTTTATATAAATTTCTGCCGTATTAGTTGTTATTTTTACTACAAGCTTTCGTCTGTTCCTATAGACATCGTCAGGTATATAATAGATGTTGTTCTTGTTTTTTTCTCTTAGTAATAAGAGGACATCGAAAATATATGTGTATTGTATCCGAAATGCTATTAAAAATGAGTTATTGGTTTTTGAACGCGCCAAAGCAACGCTGAGTTTGATTTTGAATTTTTTTAAAATGTCTGCGTCTATACCAAATATGGTAATGAACAAATGTTTTTACTGGTAAATTTTTTTACTGTCAAAGTGGCATGAACTATATTGTTCAATAATTACACTTATTTTTTTCGAAAATATATGTGTATTGTATCCGAAATGCTATTAAAAATGAGCATTTCGGATACAATACACATATATTTTCGATGTCCTCTTATTACTAAGAGAAAAAACCAAGAACAACATCTATTATATACCTGACGATGTCTGTAGGAACAGACGAAAGCTTGTAGTAAAAATAACAACTAATACGGCAGAAATTTATTTAAACAAGGATCAACTCATGCATAACGTATTTAGAGGTTTTTGTGTACTATTTGAATCGTTTGCAAGATGGATGTCTTGCCATTTAAATCATTAACCTTTGTATTAGTTTTGTATGAATAATTCATGTATTTGTAAATTGATTACGTTTATTGTAATATATATATATATATATGTGTGTGTGTGTGTGTGTGTGTGTGTGTGTGTGTGTGCGTCTGAGTATATATGTGTGTTTGGCTATGTGTGTGTATATATATATATATATATATATATATATATATATATATATATATATATATATATATATATATATATATATTCATGTGTCTGTGTATATATATATATATATATATATATATATATATATATATATATATTTATATGAGCCTGTGTCTTTTGTGTGTATACATATGCGTCGTGGTCGTGCATGTACACACATACATATATATATATATATATATATATATATATATATATATATATATATATATATATATATGTCCGTGTTTGGTTGTTAGCTGGAATATGTGTCCGTGCGTGTATAAGAAATCATTTTCCTCGACCGTAGTATACGTTTACATTATCGGGAAACGTTAATTCGTATTCTGTTCAAAATTCCACTTTCTCCAAATATTCCGTGGAAAGAAACCACATACCTTGTCGTACAAGAAGTATTTACGACTTAGCCCGTAAATTTTCTCGAATGTAGCAACACAGTCTGACTCTTTTCAGTCGAAACCTATTTTTCTCTCCTAATGTCCCTTGATTTAATGATTTTGTCTTCATAATTAGTGACAAGATGTTGGCAGTATGTCAAGCGTCTTGCCAGATCTTGTCGATGGGAAGGTCCGGCTGGTGATGAATGGGAAATATTAGGGTTAAAGGGGAAAGTGGCAGAAGACTGGGATATCTTGTACTGTCTCTCTCGAAATAGGCGGCGGTGTAGTTCGTACTTGTTTACAGCGCTTTCTGCCAAAAGCTGTAACTTCTCGTTCGCCCGACCAAGATCAATGATTACAGAGACAGCACGAAAGGTTCTCATAGCTAATTGATTTCGTATTGCTCAAACAGCCGGCATTTTGGATCAGGTGTCCTGTGGTGCTTCAACCATTTGGCTAAAGTCTATACGCCCCCTATAATTCCATTATACTTCCCTATACTTCCTTTATACTTCTCCTATAATTTTTAAAACGAATTTTCTAAAATTAAATCATCCAGAGGCAATGTATAGCTCGTCAATCGTATTCAAGGATACCCATCTACTATGGCAGCTTGCTAATTCAGGCGCTTGCTCAGGCGCATTTGTGTTTATTCAAAACCAACAGAGCCGACTTTTGGTTTATACTTCAACTATGCCGAGCAGACCTTAGTTACATTTTCTGGGAAAGAGCGTGTTCCCTTGCGTGATCAACAATTTGAACAAAGCCAGTACGCTCAAGTCATCGGCCACGATGACTTATGACTTCGTTCTAGCACAGCTATCGACGGACCCCAAGGATTCGGTCTATCCAATTTAGCTCACAAGGTTTAGGTCAAACCTTATTATGTTTTCAGGAACTTTTCAAAAGTGCCGTACGCAGGGATCGACACCTCCATTCCGTTAACATCAGGAAGTCTCCTTCTTGACAAATTGAACATGATGAGATTCGAACCCGGGTCTTATGGTCAGAGTGCGAACTTTACAACCACACAGCTACTGCCCATATTCGGGAGAAAATAGATTTAATACAAATGTCATTGGTTTCCTACAAGTTTAAGAAAAGGTAATTTCCAACCCTATTGATATAGTGTGATGTGTACGAGTCTCTTCCCCTGTGTACCGAGTCTCTTCCGGGCGTAAGTGATCTTGGATCGCCAAAACTTATCATTTGTAATTCAGTTGCAGAATCAACCCACAACAAAAGAAAAAGTCGAAAAATATCTTCTTCTTTTTTTTAAATATAATAATATAAAATAATTTTACTTTCGTGTTTTTACAATTAAAAGTCCTTGTTTGTAGCTATATGTTAACATGAAAAATGTAATTTCTTCGTCTGTATGTGTGAGAAAAAGAGCCAAGGGAAAATGTGAAGAGAAATGTATAAGTTGCTGGCCTAAGGAAAGAACTGATCCATTAGTCTGTGAACAGAAGTAAGCAGAGGTTGTTTCAAGTGTCATCTACCCTCCACCCTTACAAATCCACAATTCGCCCTTGCATGGAGTATTGCTGCCATATATGGTCTGGGGCTCCTTCTGTTTGCCTCGGGGTTCTTGATAGGCTCCAGAGGCGGATATGCAATGTGGTTGGCCCTGCCCTGGCGTCTCGTCTACAGTCACTTTCTCACAGACGCGCCGTCGCCTCCTTCTGTCTGTTCTACAAATACTTTCATGGAAATTGCTCCGAGGAGCTGCATTCGCTGGTTCCCAGACGTCATGAGTTCCAGCGCCCTACGAGGTTGGCATCCCGCTCTCACCCCTTCACTGTCGAAACTCCTAAATGTAGCCGTCTCTTCTACTCTAATAGCTTCATGTCTCGCACCTCTCGCCTGTGGAACTCCCATCCCTTCTCCTGTTTCCCTGTGAGCTATAATCTCCAGCTATTCAAGTGTAATGTCAATCGACATCTCCAGTTGCCTTGATCTATCCACTACCCTCATCCTTTCTTCTATCACTCCTATCAGATCTTGCTCTAAATTTTCTGTAACCCATTGCGTCCTAGTGGCTTCCCGCCTTGCTTGGGGCGAAATGCTTAAAAAAAAAAGAAAGAAAAAGTGTCACGTAGCTAGGTTAGGAAGAATGTCACTTAGCTTGGTGAGTAAGACGGGTGAATATCCCGTAGCTTGGTGAGGAAGAGTGTACGTTTCACGTAGCTCGGCGAAGATGATAGGTGAATGAGTAAGAAAATCTCTCTTAATTCAATGCGTCGTGAACTGATGTCGCATACATCCCGCTCTATTTCCCTGCTGTATTATCTTGTCTCGGGTCTTGGCTTATGTACACTTCAAACGGATAACGAAGCATCGTTTTATTGTTAGCAGGGACCCGACCTATTGGTTGAAAAACTGTTAAATATTTATTTTCAATGGATTATTAACCGGAAGGATGCGGAGATCCACTGACTGCGAAAGCATTTTTTGACATTTGATTATGTTCTGCTTTGTTGTTTGTTTCCGTCTTCGCTTCACAAATGTTATAAATATGTGTCTTTTTAATATTGCCTCCTACAGTCTGTTCTGTTATCAATTTAAAGAAGCTCGTTACACTTTTTTTCATCTGTAGGTCTGGACTTAATTTTCCAATTCGGATATTTTTTCATAGATTTGAACAAAAGAAAGAGACCGTATGGCGCCTAACCTGAATACATGATAAAACTCCAGCATATGAAATTAGTAAATGCTAAACACTTCTAATACCTCGGTCTCTGAGCAGTTTCAAAAAATCCGGTATAGTAGATAAAGTTAAACATTGAATAATTTACGACAGTGTGCTTGCCTCGCCACACCTCTAATTTTTACAAAATCAAAACATCAACATGAAAATACGAGTCATGATCTTAAAAGCCTTGTCAGATTGAAACATTCATGTGGATACCATGCATAACACCAAACCCGTTCAGAAATATCTTCTGTCAGCCCTACGAAACCGATTTCCCGTCCTGGGTATGACGATGAGCTACATCCGCGTCCTGGGTAAGACGATAAACTGCATCCGACAGCAAGGCCTTTGCTTAGGAGGCTTTGAGGAGCATGGAACCACCTCTTAATTGCTGTTTTTCCCAGGTCCACCTTGAGCCAGAGTGATAGCACCTGTCAGGGTCCTAACTATGGATAAATTGTTAACCGAACAAAATGGTTAAAGAAATATGAAAGTTTAAAAATAGGTTTTAATAGCAGCAATACTTTTTTTGGAAAAATTATTACCAGCAGTACATTTTTGAAAATGAAGAATATTAACAACAATACATTTTCGGAAAAAAAAAATATTACCAGCAATACATTTTTGGAAAAATATTATCAACAATAAATTTTGGAAAAAAATATTGCTAGCAATAATAATTTTGTCGGCATTAAATAGCCAATTGATGTTGGTATGCCGTAAAACAAAACAAACTACCGCTTTCAAAGAACTAATAGAAATTGCATCACTTAAGGACTCTCAAGAGGAGCAACAACTAAAATGGATATTGCTTGTATATCAAAGAGAAAACAGTGATATAATGAATAAGCTGACGTTCCACACTACTTCAAATAAAAAGCTAGAAAGGAAACTGCCATCAGTACTGGAAAAGTGACAGCAAATACTGACTTGAGAAACCTATTTTCTTAAAAACGAGAGAGAGATTTTATTAATTTCAACCGTAAACTTTACTGGCTGTTTTGGTCAATAAATGACGAATTTTTGTTTATAAGGAAACCGCTAATATTACCATTATCATTACAGAAGAGGGGAACAGATACTACACTTTGATCCCAGCCACATGGCCACGGAGTAAAGAAAAGCGTAACGAGTAGCACTGGCTGCTCGGTCAATGAACGCCGAAAGTTTCATTATAAGGAAACAGCTAATATTACCAATACCATTAGAGATTAGGAGTACAGATAGTACACTTTGATCCCAGCATCATGCCCACGGAGCGAAGAAAAGCACTTGCTGCTCGGTCAATGAATACCGAATGTTTCATTATAAGGAAACGGCTAATATTACCATAATCATTAGAGATGAGGAGAACAGATACTACACTTTGATCCCAGCCCGATGGCCAGGGAGTGAAGAAAAGCGTAACGAGTAGCACTGGCTGCTTGGTCAATGAATGCTGAATGTTTCCTTATAAGGAAACGGCTAATATTACCATTACCATTAACATAACACCAAAACCGTTTAGAAATATGTAAACTGTCAGCTGTATACGAAAGCTTTCTAAAATCAATCTTCCTAAAATGGATTTGAGCGAATGAAGCCTGTGGACCTTGGTAAAGACCCTTCGCCTTCGAACATTTTAGACTGGCGCTACAGAATCACAAATAATGTCAAATAACATAAACCGCATTACTTCAGAAGGAGCAACAGCAGCAAGAACTAAAATAGATTGCATATGTGGCTCAAAGAGAAAATAATGGTACCACAGGTTGACATTCCACACTACTTCAAACAAAAGGTTAGCAAGGAAACACCCATCAATACTGGAAAGTGCGATAACAGCTACTGGACTTGTGAAACCTATTTTCCTGAAAATTGTTTTGAGAGAAAGGTCTTATAAATTTAAATTTGGTCAAAGAATGCCCAAGTGTTTCTTTATAAGGAGGCGGCTAATATTACCATTTATAGCAAATAAACTTGCGATGTGTGTTTTTGTTCTTTTTTATATTTTTTGTTGTTTTTTGATTATCTTGATCCTTGATGCAAACAAGGGGGAAGCTTATACTTAATATCATGTAAGAAGCATGTGAAATTTTTGGTATAAGAAATGAGAAAAGAGGGCTTAGAGAATCTGATACTCACAGGTCGAATAGAGGAAAAAAGACAAGGGAAAGCAACGCATGACATAGCTAGCGGGCTAGGTGGATGACAGATCGTGGTCAGTGGAGGGGGTGGCAGAAGGACGAAACTAATTGCGAGCTACAAGAGATAGGCGAAAGTGGAGAGCCATCATCGCCTACGTCCTGAAGAGACACGCCACATAAAAAGAAAAGAATTGACAGATTTCAGTGAAATGTGGATAACTGTGGTGAGCATGGATCACCTGAAGCGGGCTAGCCTTGATTTTCTTTTTTTAAGTGCCCCTGAGTCCTGTGAGACGTATTGAGATGGCCAATGACGCAATTCCAAAAGCTGAGCAGGGTATTGCCAGACATGTGGATATCTTTGATGACAAAGAAAATAGTACTGAGCTGCTACGTTATATCTGTCCTCCTATACGGCAGCGAATGTTGGACGATCTCCTTAAAGATGAAAAAGAGACTCAAGTCAACGGAGATGTGGTTCTACAGAAGGATGCTAAGGATATCATGAACCGAGCGTGTGAGCAACGATGAGGTTTTGGAGAGGATGCAAACAAGGAGGAAGCTTATACTTAACATCAGGAAGAGGCGGATGAAATTTAAGGGACACGTCATGTGAAAGGAGGGCTTGGAGAATCCGATACTCACAGGTCGAATAGAGAGAAAGAGAAACAAGGGAAAGCAAAAGGATGTCTACACAGTTAATGATTTGTAACCTTTGCAACAATCTAAATTACTGGGCAGTTCGTGCGAAGATGACTTTAGGAAATTAAGATGGTACCAGCGTTGTAATTCGACATTAGGTTTATTCGTATATCAGTAACAATGAAAGAAAAGGTATGCATTTTATTTACTAATAGTCCTGTGTTGTTATGCACCCTTGTGCAAATTAATTGAAAGAAAACGAATAATTCCGTTAATATTGACTTTTTTATCGTACTACTTAAATTTAGGACGACCTATGGATTTCAGTGTCACGTTTTCTGTCCTCTGTTAAAACACATCATCGATATTCAAAAGCATTGTAATAACTTGATTCTGGTCTCTTCAATTTCCAATTCATACAGTAAGTTATTTATTGTTTTGCTAACAAACGTACAGCCTCGTGCGACTTTATTGAAACAAAACGAATAATTTCGTTATTATTTACTTTTTTAATCGTATTTTTCCGATGAAACATTACCCAGTGCACATATTAGTATTTCGTATGGCCATACCGCAGAGCCTTTCCTTGCAGATTGACCACAGATTCTCGATTGGATTTAAATCAGGAGATTTTCTGAGCCAGTCGATAGTACTTTGATTTGCTCACAATTATGGCTTGCCAGTCGGTTTGTACAGCGTTTCAATTTTCCTACGCCTACTTGGAGTAACGTCCATCGGAGACAATGGTCGTAAGATAACTAATCGACAATCGAGACAATAGTGTATCGGCGTGATAAAAATCTGATTCAATCATGAATGACGCAGTATTTTTTAAGGCAAAACAAATTTCATCATACATCCCGAAAATAGATTCATAGTACTGTAGACTACTGCAAATGACCTGATCTGAGGAAAACATAGAAATAGATTAAAGTCGTATCTTTTAATCTCTTTTAAATAACGAGGAAGGCCGGCACATTTCAATATATTATAATAAATTATTTTGATTTATTAGAATTGAAATAATAATTTAGAAATGAATGAATGATTTGGATGAAGTTTTATAATCTGCATCAAATCCTTTCCTCAAAGTTTAGCATTGCTTTGTTTACTGGGACTTAAGTAAAAAAAATATTAGAAACAAATAAAAACTGTACTGAACTGTTACATTATATCTGTCCTCTTATATGATAGTGAATGCTGGACAATCTCCTCAACGATGAAGAAAAGATTTGATGCAACAAAAATGCGGTTCTACAGAAAGATGCTGATGCTACCATGGACCGAATATGTGAGCAACAACGAAATTTTAGAGAAAATAGAAACAAAAAGGATAGTTGGGCTTAAAAACAGGAACAGACAGTGGAGATTTCTAGGGAACATAATGAGGAAAGAGGCCTTAGAAAATCTGATACACACAGGACATATTGAAGGCCAGAAAATAACGGATAACATAATTAAAGAGCCTGAGTAAATGGCTGGCAGAATAGGGTTTAAGAGAAATAACATAACGACAAAATTTATTAAGAGTTACAAAGGATAGGATGTTGTGGAGAGCCATGGTCATCCACACTACAGATAAAGAAGTATAAGTTAGTGATTGGCATTAAAAGATGAATAGCATTAGTATGATTATTACTACTATGGCCGAGCCAACTAAGGCAGATAAACATACGGAGTTATCGGCCTTTATCGGCGAGTTTGATCGGGATGTAGAACAACAGTGACGGGCACATAAACACACGTGTAAAACACGGCTTTATTTAATCCCATCCGCTGGTTACATGTCGGTATTACGAAAAATAAAGGTTTAAATAATAAAAATATCTAATCTTCGACTTATCCGAATACAGTTTTGGTATAGAGGAATCAAATTCCAATAACCAAATCCAGTAATTTTTTTAAAAAGTATTCAATACAAAGTAGAGCAAATAATATTTATTTACAAATTATAACATAAACATGTTTTAACATCACTAAAAAATAGCCATTTTGTTTCAATATATCTGGTGGAACAAAATGGCTATTTTTGTTGTGATGTTATAACATGCTTATGTCATAATTTTTGAATAAATATTATAATACCAGGTATACAATTTTTGCGACGAAGATCAGATAGAACATCACAAAAAGAAAAAAATAGTTTTCTTTCATCATGGACAATCTAATTCAACAACTTCTTCAACAAGATTTGAACCCCGGAGTTCTAATCTAAATTAATTTTCAAAAGGTAAATTTAAGTCATCAAAATGAAAATTAGGATTGGTGATGCGAGTTCGAATACAGAATCTAATTTGCTGTTTTCACTTTCCTTGTAAATCCTTAGGGATGCCATATATCCAGCTCGTCCTTCAGTCCTTTAAACCTAGCAGGATCGACTGCAATCTCTTGCTTGGATTGGTGGCCAATCTAGAAGAATGATTACGCTATATTCAAAACCAAGAACCAATCCATTGTCTTTCTCCAAAAGTCATGGAAATTCGCAATTCGCAGATATTAAAAGAAGAAATCATCGAAAACGACTATAACAAATTCAAGAGAAATTAAACGAGAAACCTAGCCAATATCTTCTCCAGGAAGAAAAGGCAATCCATGGCAGACAATCTTGGACAAGAAATACAGGGTGAGGCAAAAGTTGCACACCAAAATGAGATCGTCCTGTGTATGACGATAAACTACATACATGTCCTGGGTAAGACGATAAACTACGTCCAACAGCAAGGCCTCTGGTCAGAAGGTTTTGAGGAGCGTGGAACCACCTCTTATTTGTTGGTGTACCCAGGTCCACCCTGACCCTGGGTGGTAGCACCTGTTAGGGTTCCAGCTATGGGAAAACACCGAAACTGAGGTAAAAAAGCATTATAAAATCGTAAAAATGGGTTTTAATACAAGAGATACTTTGTAAAAGAAATGTTACCAGAAATAAATTTTTGAAGAAAAAAAGAAACTATTACCAGCAATACGTTTTTGAAAAAAGAATATTACCAGCAATACATGGTTTAAAATAATATTACCAGCTATACATTTTGGAGGGAAAAAAATATTACCAGCAATACGTTTTTGAAGAAAGAATATTACCAGCAATACATGGTTTAAAATAATATTACCAGCTATACATTTTGGGGGGAAAAATATTACCAGCAATACGTTTTTGAAAAAAGAATATTACCAGCAATACATGGTTTAAAATAATATTACCAGCTATACATTTTGGAGGGAAAAAATATTACCAGCAATACGTTTTTGAAAAAAAGAATATTACCAGCAATACATGGTTTAAAATAATATTACCAGCTATACATTTTGGAGGGAAAAAAATATTACTAGCAATACGTTTTTGAAAAAAGAATATTACCAGCAATACATGGTTTAAAATAATATTACCAGCTATACATTTTGGAGGGAAAAATATTACCAGCAATACGTTTTTGAAGAAAGAATATTACCAGCAATACATGGTTTAAAATAATATTACCAGCTATACATTTTGGAGGGAAAAAAATATTACCAGCAATACGTTTTTGAAGAAAGAATATTACCAGCAATACATGGTTTAAAATAATATTACCAGCTATACATTTTGGAGGGAAAAAATATTACCAGCAATACGTCGGCATTAAATAACCCAATGAGGTTGATATGACGTAAAACACAACAGACCAAACCAAACCAAACCAAACAAAATGAGAAGTTATTAAAATTATAATTACACATAAAAAAAATTATTTACTGTTTATTTAATTGTTATGTGTGCTGTTCAAAATGTCCTCCTTTTTTCATTTTAATTAAGTACTTGCAGAATTCATTAACAGGCCGGAGTTCCCTCGGTCATTTTACTGCATTCATATTTAATTCTTTAAGTTCCTCAATATTTCTTGGGCACGTATGATAAACAACTGGTTTCACTTGGCCAAACAGAAAAAAAGGTCAAAGGTGTGATTTCTGGTGACCTTTGTGTTCACTCAACACGACCACTTTGACCTATCCATTAACCTATATAGTGTACGATTTTTGACTCAGCCTGTATTTTCCCATTATTCATTTTATCATAAAATAAAATGGTTTCGCTTAATGAAATGTAACAGGCTGGTTGTCATATTTATTGGCAACATTTTCCATAAATTTACAATCCAAACCGGTCGCCTTTTGCTTCCCACAGAGCACTTAGTCTATTTTTCAACCGAAACGCTTGGCTTCTTCAATGCCTCTTCACTTCGACATCATTCACTTCTTTAAGCTCTGGCATACTTGCTTATGAATCAAATGAAACATCCCCTCCTCCAATATAGATATATCGTATATTGAATAGGGTTACTCACGTGACTGTGACTGGAGCCAAATTGACGTCAAAAAATCTACGGAAATGTCTCTTTCACCAATTCCGCGTTAGCATGGGTCCGTGTACGGGAGGGGTCTGTTTAAGTAAGCATATAGCAACTTTTAAATATGGCTGGAAACAGGCACAACACATGACTCCCCAAAATTTTCTGATAAAGTTTCCTATTAATTTTCCACCTTCAACAGATCATATTATTTGTTGCCCGTATTTGAGAGTAGCTGTCCTATAATCTCGTCTGATTTTTTGCCACAAATCCACTTTAATAATCCTTCTTAACGACCTATCCGAAATGCTTATTCAGGTATTTTTCTTCAACCTCTTCTTAACGGCTTCAGTTATTCTCCTGGTAGGGACTGGACGGGGTTTTCCCCGGCCCCTCACTGGAATTGGATTTACTGATTGTTTGTTCTTTAAATTTGCCAGACATAGGATCTACCAGCAACCAATCTCTTGACTCAGGGCAGCTGGATTAACTCCCGGTACCAACCATATTTATATGGTCCACAAGGCAGCTGATGAATATCTTGGCCTAAAGAATAATTGTTTTCCTCTGTGGGTTGAGTCTGAGGCCGTGTTGGAAGATGAATGGAGGCACAACGGGCTCACTTGTGATCACTTCAAACACCATCATGTTGACTGGATATATTATCCAACTCTTACCAAATCATTAGCATTTACCTTAGCCAAATGTGGAGTGCGCAAAGTGAATTAGGACACATTGTGACCACCACATACTTCGACCTACCTTTCAGCCACCTGATGAATATTCATGAACATTCTCGAATTTAAAAGCCTTGATATATCAATGACATCCTCGCCTGTGGATATAAACACGTGCAGCAAAATAAATCCTGCGTTGCCTTGATAAAGTCCCTCAGAGGACGAAATGCCTCGGTTAAGTATAGTTTTTCCTCTTGTCTCATTATATATATATATATATATATATATATATATATATATATATTCATGAATTATTCGCACAAAAACAAATGCAAAAGTTAATGATTTAATTGGCGAGAAATCCATCGTCGCAAACAATTCAAATAATATACAAAAACCTCCGAATCCGTTATGAATGAAATGATCCTTGTTTCTATAGATTTCTGCCGTATTAGTTCTTATTTTTACTACAAGCTTTCGTCTGTTCCTACAGACATCTTCAGGTATAGAATAGATGTTGTTCTTGTTTTTTCTCTTAGTAATAAGAGGACAACGAAAATATATGTATTGTTGTATCCGAAAATGCTATTGAAAATGAGTTATTGTTTTTGGAGCGTGCAGTAGCAACGCTGAGTTTGATTTTAAATTTTTAAAGGTTGTGCGTTCATATAAAATATGGTGATGAACGAATTTTTTACTGGTAATATATAAAGATAGGCCAATGACTTACAGCGATATAAAAATTGTCCCAGATAAAAAGTAAGTATAACAGAAAAAAAAATGTTTGGAGAATATATTGTTCGCGTGGAACGCGATCAGACCGTCGTCTGTGAAGAATGCAACCGAGATTTCAGTAGAAGTCAAAAAGAAACCGATGTCTTAGACGCTATCGTCCATTTTCTTTTTCTGTCTCCCCACAAAGGATTAAAACTATTTCAAAAAGTAAAAATAAATTAGTTTTACTTTTCTTTGTTCTTTTTTTTTTTTTAAACTTAATCATTTTTCTTTGGTTTTGGCTTTAGAAGTCGGAAAAAATAGAATTTTTAAAAAATTCTGATGAACCTCCCACGTCGAATTTAACGAAACGACACCGATTCGTAAAATATGCTATTCTCTCATGTTTTCTATGACTAACTTTTCTTTATCTCTCTCTCTCTCTCTCTCCCTCTCTCTTGTTTATGGCTCTCTTTCTCTCTCTCTCTCTCTTGTTTATCACTTTCACTATCTCTCTCCCTCGTTTAGGACTCTCTTTCTTTCTCTATCGTTTATCTCTTTCACTCTCTCTCTCGTTTATGACTCTCTTTCTTTCTCCCTCGTTTATCTCTTTCACTCTCTCTCGTTTATGACTCTCTTTCTTTCTCTCTTGTTTATCTCTTTCACTCTCTCTCGTTTATGACTCTCTTTCTTTCTCTCTCGTTTATCTCTTTCACTCTCTCTCGTTTATGACTCTCTTTCTTTCTCTCTCGTTTATCTCTTTCACTGCCTCTCTGTCGTTTATGACTCTCTCTTTTCTCTTTCTCTTTCTCTCTCTCTTTCTCTCTCTCTCTCTCTCTCTATATATATATATATATATATATATATATATATATATATATATATGACTATTTATCTCCCTCTTTCGTTTACCACTCTCTCACGTTTGTCACTGTATCTCTCTAATTTATCATTCTCTTTCTCTGTGTTTCGTTTATCTCTCTCTCTCTCGCTTATCATTCTCTTTCTCTCATTGACTCGTTTATCTCTCTCTCTCACGCGTGTTTATCACTCTCTTTAACTCTCACTCGTTTATCTCTCACTCTCGTTTATCACACTCTTTCTGTCACTCGTTTTTCTCTTTCACTCTCTGTCTCTCTCTCTCTCGTTTATCAGTCTTTTTCTCTCTCGTTTATCACACTTTCTCGTTTATCACTCTCCCTTACGTTTATCACTCCTTTCCTCCCTCTCTCTCTCGTTTATCACTCCCCCTTACGTTTATCACTCCTTTCCCCCCTCTCTCTCTCTCGTTTATCACTCCCCCTTACGTTTATCACTCCTTTTCCCCCTCTCTCTCGTTTATCACTCTCTCGCTAATAACACTTTATCTCTCTCGTTTATCCCTCTCTATTGTTTACCACACTCTTTTTCTCTCTTATCACTCTGTGTCTTTCTTTCCCTCGTTTATCAGTCTTTTTTCTCTCTATTTGTCATTTATCTCTCTCTGTCTCTCTGTCTGTGTCGCTCTCTGCGTCTCTATCTTTCTCCGTCGATGACTGATTGCTTTTCATTGAGTAAGCAGTTATCTAATATCTGTCTTCTGACACCACTAAGATCACTGAAGATAAGCAACGTCAAGTCTGGACAGTAACTAAATAAGTGACCGCTTCTGAATACTAAGTACTGTCAGCCTGGATGTGCGGATGGTGTAATAATGGCTTGGAATTCTATATCGGAGAGTTGGGCTCTAATTCTAGTTGAGTTCGTTATATTCGCTTACGCGTAAATACCCCTGGGAAAATATGAATCAGCCACTTCTCCCCCATCTATTGGTTAATTATAACGGCTTGTTTTACTAAAACATTATTACCACCAAAAAATTATTTCAATCTAAGAAATATTTCCTGGTTTTAAATAACTTTCAAATATTTGAAAAATCCTAGACATCTTGTCATTAAATAAAATAAATTGACAATTGAGTGAAGGAAAGCAAGAAGAAAGGACATTTAACTATAGGAAGATAGCATAGTTGTCAGCAAAAAAAATATGTTTTTCAGAAACTAAGAAAAGTAAAAAGAAACAGGAAAATATCGATAAAAATAAACAATGCTGAACGTTTTTGTAATATTTAATGGTTTACGTGGGTCAACTGAAAAGTTCATAGGCTGACCAAGATACTCTCATACAAAAATACTCTCGCAATGTGACCAAATGAGATTCATTGGTTCATGCATTAATTTTTACGGATTATCATCCCTTTGCAAGTTATTTAAAGCCAGGAATTTTTTTTTTTAGATTTTAAGATTTTTGGGGAGAAAACATTGGTTCAATGATACAAGTCTTACTATTTAACCTATAGCTGAGGGGAGAAAAGGCGGACTCATACCTAATCAGAATTTGAAGAACAAACAATAAATTCTGTGAATATAAATTTTATTTTATATTTCAATCAATATAAACCGATCCCTAACTTTGTAGCCAGGGTAGCTTGTATAAATTTATGTTCCAGATAATGCAAATAAATCTAAAAGAGATGGCTGAATTCATACCTTTCCCAAGTGTATCTCCGCTTCAGCGAATATCAGTCAGTTATGAGCCATGCGTGATACATGATTAGGCGATCATCTATCTTTCGATACATGACTAACGAAGCAGATTTTTTTCCCGCAGTAGGTTGCCATTTCTTTCTGCGGTAGACCAGTTGGCATCCGGTCTGTCTTGCTATTTACCCATAGCTGGGGGGGGGAGAAGAGGATTAATACCTTTCCCAAGGGTATTGGCACGTAAGTGAATGTAATGGATTCGACGGGAATTCGAACTCGGCTCCCCGATTCCTTAAACGGAGACGCTGTCCATTGCGCCACCGTACCTCCTAATTTACGTGTTTACGTGCATATAACGAACCAAAAGGGAACTGAAACTCGGCTCTGCGATTAACAATTTCGAGCCATTATCCTTTATGCCACCTTCACATCCAAGCTTACAATAGTATTAGCAAGCGGTTGGTTATCTAGTTACTGACCGGGTTCAACGTTGCTTAACTTCGGTTGTCTTATACAGACCGATCTTTGCAACATATTGTGACCGTAAACTGACCAAATGAGGTTTATTTTTCAACGCTCTTGTCAGTTGCCTGGAAAAAATAATGCAGTTGAAATTAATGCATGCAATACTTCATAGATTTAGCATCATCCTTTCGTCGTCAGCCCATGAACGTTACAGCCCAGCGATGTATATGGCAGTAGATACTGGATAACCTCCTAAAAAATCAAAAGGAGATTTGAAATGATTGAGAAAGTTTTATTCTCTGTAGAAGACTTAGATAACCATGGCCGGAAGATGTGATAAAGTAGGATGTTTTACTAAAATGAAAAAAACACCAAAGAATTTGGGGACAGATAATACTGTTATAAACAATGAAAAGTTTTTTAAACTTCGAGAGGGCGCATTTCATTACCGCCGACTCAACACCAAAGACTCAAAATCGCCGACTCACCACCGGGCAACAATGTTTCAGCAATTCATAGTCTGCTGAATGGTGTTTAATCATGAAACATTTCATCACATCGAAAATGTAAATTTATATACAAAGAGGAAAAGAAAAAAAATGGACCCGAAATCCATTTATTTCTATTTGAGAAGTTTAGCCTTTACTCAGCGATCTCCAGCTAAATATTTACGGGAGTTTCATAGTTTTACCAAAAAATATTTAAATTGAAAATAAAACCAGGTACTAAAAAATGGTGCTCATTACATAACTTTTATCTGGTTTTAAAAAGTTTTGAAAATGATCCTTAATAAATTAATTTTATTCGATTTTAAAAATTATCTTTTAAAAAATAATCCCAAATAAATTATTTTATTCGGTTTTTAGGAAATTATGTTTTAGAAATGATCCTTAATAAATGACTTTTATTAGAATTTAAAAAGATGTTTTAAAATTCTTCCTTGATAAATTGCTTTTATTGAGTTTAAAAAAGTTATGTTTAAAAAATGACCCTTAATATATGACTTTTATCAGAATTTAAAAATATTTTTTTTTAAATTCTTCCTTAATAAATTACTTTTAATCAGTTTTACACAATTACGTCTTAAAAATGATCTTTAATAAATTACTTTTATTCAGTTTTAAAAAGTTATGTTTCAAAAATAATGTTTAATAAATTATTTTTATCCGATTTAAAATGAACCTTAAAATTTTATTCGATTTTAAAAAGTTATATTTAATTTTTTTCCTCAATAAATTACTCTTAATCAGTCTTGGAGAGGTATATATTAAAATGATTCTTAATAAATAACTTTTATTTGATTTTAAAAAGTTTTGATTTAAAAATTAGACTTAAATAATTACTTTTATTCGGTTCTAAAAAGTTCTTTTAAAAATGACTCTTAATAAATGACTTTTATTAGATTTAAAATGTCATATTTAAAAAATTATCCTTAATAAATTAATTTTTTTCGGCTTTAAAAAGTTATATTTTAAAAAGAATTCTTAAATTATTTTTTTCCGATTTAAAGAGCTATGTTTCAAAAATGATTCTTAATAAATTTGTTTTATTTGATTTTAAAAAGTTATATTTTAAAATTATTCCTTGAGAAATTATTTATAATTGGTCTTAGAGAGGTATATTTTAAAATGACACTTAATATATTACTTTTTATTTATTTTTAAAAAGTTAATGAAAAAACTTCATAGTTTGCATGTTGTGGAGTCAACGGAATTGTGTTGGCAGGGATGAGTCGTCCTAGACCCGTTAATCTTCTATGTCATATGTAATCACCCATAAGCCAGAGAATCTCGCCCAATCTCCTCACAAATGTAAAAAAAAAACAAAAAAAAAACAGAGATGCGCTTTTTTTAACGAATGCTGAGAATAACATGGACTGAGCATATGAACAATGAGGAAGATTTAAGAAGAATACTAACTAAAAATGATATCCAGAAATTAAATTGCCCGGATACACATTGAGGAAAGAAGATGTTCTGAACTGTTCTTTCCTATGTATCTCACTAGTCCACCGGCAGTCGTCTACTGAGAGCTGGCCTACCTTTAATGTTTGGGCATTCTAATAGAAGTAGATACAGTCAGCTATCGACCGGTTCATACTCCTCTCCGGTTTTTATAAGAAGAATTGAAGTTCATAACTTGTTTCTTGTTTATAACTGGGTTTCCCGTCCTTTTTAAAATCTTCTCATTCTATTTTCCTCTCAGTAACCACTTGCTTCTTAGTGGCATTATCACCGTCCTTGAGATGAAATTATTAACAAAATATATAGTCTATGCCTCAGCTATGCTAATTAGGCGTTCATTTACATATCTCAACAGATATTTTGGAGAATATAACACTCACAAGACAAAATGAAGTAAATTGAAGCATAGAAAACAGTGAGTAACCTACTTAAAAATGATTGTTTAAACGAATGGTAGAATATGGAGAAAACAAAAAAAAAGGAAGTTGACGAGAGCCATGATTGCCCACGTACTAAAAAGATATGAAATATGTATAAAAAAAAGAATAGGTAAGGAAATTCTATATCTGGGCTCCTTTCTCTATAGACCTATTAAAACTACTTCAAATATTTGTTCTATCCACATGGTAAGACCACCCATCTTCAGCAGTACAATTTCAGTCTCGCACAATCTCACGATATCTCATACGAAGTGCCGATCTTTATCGGACCGTTTCCATTTGACTGGGTTTTATGATCGACGCTCGGATTTTCTTGCCCCACGCATACAACAAACACAACAGTAATATAAATGTTCACCATGTTTCTGTTTTATTTCCTTTCATTCATTCTGTTTTTCTAAAAGCTTACCACTCTTCCCCACTTGCCACTTCCGGTTCTTCAGCTACACTTCCTTTTCCCATAAAAATATATCTTGGCACAGTTGATGCAAGACGATATATCTGTGGTTATTTCGTATTAGGCTTCTTGATTTCTGGACGAGAATCACCAGGCCAATCAACCTTGTTTGTTTGTGATAAGCGATTAAAAGCAAAACAGAAAAACTACTAACTTTGAATCATTTCCAATTTACCTTATCAGCTAAAAGTAAGTATAATTGCGCTTATATTTGAATTGTATATCTATCTATCTATCTATCTATCTATCTATCTATCTATCTAACTACTTAATTGAACGAATGAATGAGAAATATTATAGGGGTTTTCGACATATGCATTCATTTATAACTAAACGTTCATAAAATGTGTGTACAAGTTTAAATACTTTCGTCATTGCATTGAATACTGCTGCCATATATAGTCTGGTGCCCCCAATGTTCAACTTGGGGATCTTGATAAAATCTAAAGACGGATATGCAATGCGATAGGTCCTAACCTGGCACCTCGACTCCAGTTACTTTCTCTTACGTGATGCGGCTTCCATATGTCTTTTCTACAAATATTTTCATGTCAACTGCTCCGACAATCTACTTTCACTGGTTCCCAAATTGCATGAATTTAAGCGTGCTACTAGGTTGGCATCTCGGTCCCACCCTTTCACTGTCGAAACAGTTAAATGTAACCGCCTCTTCTACTCAAACAGTTTCTCCCCTCGCACTTCCCGACAGTGGGGCTCCTTTCCTCTTACTTGCTTCACTAATAACTATAATCTTCAAAAAGTTAAATGTAATGTCAATCGATATCTTATAATGCCTTGTCTTGATCCCTGCACTTTAATTTTTACTTTCCTCAAACACCACTTTACTCTTAGATTCACTCTCTGTAACCGCTTGCATCCTAGTGGCAGTCTCGGCTTGCTTGGGGTGAAATGCTTAAAAAAATAATAAATATCCTTAAAGGTGAAGAAAAGACTTGAAGCAACAGAAATGTGATTCTACAGAAGGATGCTAAGGATACAATGGACTGAACATGTGAGCAACGACGAAGTTTTAGAGAAAATGGAAACAAAAAGGAAACTTATACTTAACATCAGGAAGAGACAGTTGAAATTTCTACAGAAGGATGCTGAGGATACCATGGACCGAATATGTGAGCAACGACGAAGTTTTAGAGAAAATGGAAACAAAAAGGAAACTTATACTTAACATCAGGAAGAGACAGTTGACATTTCTACAGAAGGATGCTGAGGATGCCATGGACTGAATATGTGAGCAACGACGAAGTTTTAGAGAAAATGGAAACAAAAAGGAAACTTATACTTAACATCAGGAAGAGACTGCTGAAATTTCTACAGAAGGATGCTGAGGATACCATGGACCGAATATGGGAGCAACGACGAGGTTTTAGAGAAAATGGAAACAAAAAGGAAACTTATACTTAACATCAGGAAGAGACTGCTGAAATTTCTACAGAAGGATGCTGAGGATACCATGGACCGAATATGTGAGCAACGACAAAGTTTTAGAGAAAATGGAAACAAAAAGGAAACTTATACTTAACATCAGGAAGAGACAGTTGAAATTTCTGGTGCATGAAGAAGAGTGTGTGTAAAATCCGATATTCACAGACCAGATTGTAGGCTAGTTGGAGAGAGGAAAACAATGCATCCTACTTGATGAGCTTGAGTAAATGAATGTTAGAACGGGATTTGGGACAAATGACAAAACTTAAGAGCTACAATTAGAAGATATAGAGGGCCATCATCACCTACGTACTGATGGAACACGGCACATAAAAGAATAGTTTTCTAACGGCACACGATGTAATTAATCCTTTACACAAGAATAAGAAAAAATAATTTTATAAATGCTAACTTTTCTTGATTCAAACTTGGTCTGCTAGAATATTGTTTAACGTTGGAAAAATTGACTTACATTTGCAAAAAAAAGAAAAAAAATGAAATCGCAAAAGACTATCACGTCTATACACCCCCCCAAAAAACAGTACCTTGTCCATTGACAAAAGCTACAAGTGGCGCCAGGGGTGGCAATAGCGCCTTAGCCACCAAAGCAGCGTTACCTCCCTTGGTATAGCACGTGCTTTTACACGTTATATGTAGAAAATTGACAGAACTTGTTTCTCGAAACTTCTTCATCCAATTAGATATGAAATTCCTGTCTGGGGCTTCTTTATTGTAATGAGTTCTAAAAAGATTTTTCGAAATCACTGACAGATTTAAGGTCAGCCAAAAGGAAAGAACGCGGTTTAATTTTTCTTCGAGTGAAACCATGGTCAGTAACACTTCCGAAAGAAAAAGAATTTTCCAGGAAAACCTGAAGGTTGATATGCAAATTCTGCTTAAGTATTTGTTTCATTTTATTTATTATTTGCGTAATAATTATTTATTTTATTTTTTATTTCAATATATAATACATTTTATTTTAATACATAGTACCACAGCCGGTGCAAGGGTCCCGTATACCTCCTCCTAATCTATGATACGACTTCCGCTCTACTATATCTAAACTTTGTTAAGCTAGTATTCATATAAAATGCAAATCTTACTGTAACCTAATTATGTACAATGATATACATATAAGTGAACAATTCAACAAGAAAATTTGAAAATAAATACAATGTGTCTAAATACAAATTAGACATGTCATCAGAGTTTGCGGCATATTTAACATCAACTTGATATCCTTTTTGCTAAAAAGTTGAATAGATTTAACACTTTCAACATTATGGATAAAACATTGTAAAATGTATTTTCGACATTTAGCATTAGCAAAGAGATATTTAAAAAAATATCCCAGAATAATGTAAAAATACGCGAAAATTATCCCAGAATGGTGAAAAATACGCGAAAATTATCCCAGAATAATATAAAAATCCGCGAAAATTATTCATCCTTTTTTAGTTGTAATTAGTTTAATTTGTAATGTATATAAAAGTAGGTAGAAAAAAAAATCAAATGTTGATAAGATAGCAATGGTCCCAAAGCACTGCCCGAGATCCCCAATCAGGCTTGCTCACCCGTTCAGGTCTTCGGTGGAAGCACGCGCCGGTCCCGTATAATACATTTTAATACATAATTTTTACTGGTTAATTAATTATATGTATAGCTCCGAAAACAAAATGAGAAATGAAAAGCCGAGCAGGATTTATCATCGGTGGACGCAATCTTAAGGATATAAGATTACTCAGATGAGAATATTGATAACAGATACAGAAGGAAACTGCAGACTCTCCTAGACAAGGTTTTTTTTAAGTATTTCACCCCAAGTAAGGCAGGAGAGCCACTAGTACAGAAAGAGCTACAGAGAGTGTAAGTGAAAAGACTGGGTTTACTTGGTGATGAAAGGATAAAAAGAAGAACGGAGAAAAATAAAAAGAAGAACTGGAATCAAGTCAACAGAAGATGTCGATTGACATTACATTTAATTTTTTGAAGATTATAGCAAGTAAGAGGAAGGGAGTTACACTGTCGGGAAGTGCGGGAGAAGATTCTGTTGGTGTAGAAGAGGTGGTTACATTTAACTGCTTCGACAGTAAAATGGTGGGACCGATATGCCAACCTAGTAGCACGATTAAATTCATGTCGTCGGGACACCAGAGAAAATACGCGTCAGAGCAGTTGCTATCAAAATATTTATAGAAAAGGCAGAGGGAAGCCACATTTCGTCGGTGAGGAAGTGATTGGTCCTGACTTGAGATCTCATGTCAGGACCGATCACATTTCATATCCGTCTTTGGATGTTGTCGAGAACGTCAAACAGCGCGGCCACCAAACCATATATGGTAACTGTATCCAATGCAAGGACGAATGGTAGATTTGAAGGATGGACTCAGGCGAGAAAAATCTTCTGGCGCGGCAGAGTGAACCAACTCTTCTTGCGGTAGATGAAGCTATTGATTCAATGTACTTGCTCTACCTCAGCTCAGTGGAAAACGTGAGGCCATGAAGCCGCAGCATGGTGCTCTCGGGAAGTTGAGCATCAGCCATGCTGATAGGTGTCAGGACGAATTTATTTTATACAGAAATGGTCGATTTAGTTATATACAGAAATTTACATTTATCAAATAATATTGAAACAAAAAAAGATGTATACATTTACTGTGGAGAGATTGTAAATAACATTTTCAGTTTAAAATACTAATGATTACGATATGTTTGGAAAATTTAAAGGTGCAATTTCTCAGTACTGTCATTCATAGGAAGAACAGAAAAATACGACCCGGGAAACAAATCTAAATAAATTTTTCATAAAAAATCAGATTAATAAACATTAATTCATAAGATTTTTATTGTATATTTTTATATGTAGCTATATTTTGATTAAAGTGTATGCAAATGATAAATTTATTGTGAATTACACTAAAATTTGAGCTACAAATGACATAATCTCTTTTAAGTTATTATATTGGCTTAATGCGTTTTCTATCAGTGTGCATCTTTTACTGGACACATTAAAAGCACTAATCGTGGGATTCCTATATATATATATATATATATATATATATATATATAGTCATCCACAGACAGTTTCGCTGTATCACATGTGTGGCTAGACGTCCGGTTGCCTCTGGCTAGGATCGAAACCCGACTGAATTTGCCTCAGTTGGGAATTCTACCACTAAGCCGATGAAGGAATGAAGGTGAATTTAAGCGTATTTATTTTTAGATAAACATACAGTGACTGAGAGAACTCGATTCGATTTACCGAAGTGTCTTGCATTATTAGCCGTAATAGTCACTGTTTGCAAACCCAGAGTTCCTCCCCCAGAGAGCTCAACTGAAACAAACTTTTCAGGAGCATATATATTGTCATCCACAGACAGACTGTTTCGCTGTATCACAGCTCATCATTGTGGCTAGACGTTTCTAGGTAGGATTGAAACCCAACTGAATTGAAGTCAGTAAGGGATTCCACCACTAAGCCGTTCAATGTCGAACATGGTCAAATGTGTCTTTTATTTTGTTTTTCTTTTCTGAAATCGCAGTTTTCTCTTGCGTATTATTATTATTTAATTGAAACTATTCATATGGCGTAATTTAATAGCGAGGAATAAACTATAATTTTTCTGGATTCCGGATTGAAATCCAGTACCAATAAATAACAAACACTAGGAATGAATATATGAAAATAATGTATTAACGTAATAATACAAACTGGTAAAGCAGGTTAAGTAGTTCCAGGAATACGTGTCAGTAGCAAAATGTATATACAGTCTTTGGTATTGAAGTATCGCTGTATGACTTCTTACTGAGTCTACGTGCACGCTCACTGTGACTTCTACAACACTGTTACCTCACCCCTCACTCTTCCGGTTGCCTACAACCTTTTACTCTGGACTCGACTCTTCGGTCTTGCTCTGTCTTACTCTCGTCTTACTCTTGCAGTAGAATAAGTATAAACTGGGTGAGTCCATTTGTATAAAAAGGGGGTGACCCCTCAACAATAATAAATAAACATGTCTTCTCTCATTTCTGTATATCGAGAAATGACATTGTTTTAATTCCATCTCTCATAAACAATGCTAATTTTTGAAGGGTCTCTCTTCAGTACACAATCCCAGATTTTTTTTCAGCCATATTTTGATTGCTTCTGTTTCAGGAATGAGAATATACCATTATTTACACTAGTCACATACAAACTATTTATTTACAGCAAGGTTCAACCTGTACAAGGCCCAGCGGCCACTTGAGGTAGACGCTTACATTAAGAAGTAATTTATAAAAATAGGAATGCAAGAAAAATGTTACCCTAGACTTGACCAGTTTAAGATCGTAGTGTATTTTAATCGTGTCCTTGATAGAAATTAAATTAATGTTAGTAAACTATAACTCTGGAGAATTTGCTTAGTTTTCGGCGGTAAAGGTCATGAGATTCGCTTTTAGAAGGGCAGGTTCGGAGGGTGGGAATAATTGCCAGGGGTGGGGGAGAATACAAGTCGGATTAAAAGAGGCTTAATTCGAGATCATCTCCTGCTTAACCACCGTAATTCAGACACTGTCTTTACAAAATCCGCAGGTTATCTCAGTCAATTGAACAAGATTTAAAAGTACTCTACATATCTACTAAACAAAAACTGTTTTTTTTTTGTTTTTTAATAACGTTCTTCTGATACAATGTGCTGCATCCTTTCAGGATAACGGCTCTTCACAATTTCCCATCAGTGGTGTCTCTTCGCATTTATACTCTCTTTGCAAATTAATCGCCTCCCCCGGTTCCGCCATTCATTCACATAATCTCATCAGTTAAATCAGTCGTTGCCTTTTCTCAATCTCTCATACAACTACCATAGTTAAGCAACGTCGAAACTGGTCAGTACCTAAAAGGGTGACCGCTCGTGAATATCATAGGCTGTACGCTTGTATGTACAAGTGATGTAGTGGATAACGGCCCGGAATAGGAAATCGGGGATCCGAGTTCTAATCGCAGTCGGATTCGTTTGAAAATTCATCTCTCCCAAGCTATGGGTTAAATAGTACTGCTTCTATCAATAAGTCGATAAGGCGCACAAAAAACAAATCAGTCAATCAAATATAACCCAGAATATTCCCAGTGAGGTTTAAGTCTTCCAAGCCATCCTTCTTTATGTGTGCAAGGAATTTCAGCTGTCTTTTCAAGCCATGCCTCTTTATGTGTTCAAGGAATTTTAGCTGTATTTTCCTGGGTATTTTGAATGCGATCTTTTTTTAGTTGTCGTGTTTCAAAGATTTCTTCGTTGCGTACCCGCTCCATCCATGGAATTCTCAGTATCCTTCTGTAGAACAACATTTCTGCTACCTGTAGTTTTCTTCTCATCCGTATGGAGATTGGCCAACATTCACTGCCATACAAGAGAATGGGCATCACATAACTATCTATTATTATTTTTTTTTTTTATTCCTAACAATTTTTTTCTGTTTTATTTCTAACGATTTTTTTCTGTTTTTTTTTTTTTTTTCTTGCTTAGATTCAGGAATATTCTAGTCCAACGCATGCTCTGATCGCTGGGTCGGATTTTTCACTCTTTTATCGACTGTGCCATGCGTCCTAAACGACACATAGCACAGTAGATAAAGGCGTTAGTTAGATCCAGTGACAGGACCAAAAGAGTTCTGAGTTCAATACCTGGTTTAGGCAGTGGAGAACTTGGAGAGGTGAATTAACAGGAGATAACTGATAACTGACATCCATTAAACATGGCACGTGGAACTAGAACAGTCTACCCCAGTGAGCGAAATAAATGGTTCAGTTCAACATTCCAACCACCTGAAGAAGGCCGGCGCTTACATCTGCCAAAAACTTGTGATAAACATGGCGAAAAAAGATGAGGACAATAGTCCGAATAATGTAAATAGTATACATAATACCTCATCTCAGAAATATAGACAGATACTGAAAGGCCGAAATGTTGTAATAAATATGGCGACAAAGATGAGAACAATAGTCCGAATAATGTAAATAGTGTACATAATACCTCATCTCAGAAATATAGACATATTTTCTAAGTGTAGCTTAGATGTGGCACAAGGCCGAAAGTGTGGATCACCAATTAGGATCAAACTCGCTAGTCAGTTGTAATTGATCTAGCGAGATTAGTATGAATAGGTGGAAAATACGATAAACAATTAGCCAGATAGATTAACTGATAATCAGAAATCGATGTAGTCACCCGGTTTTCCTGCACCTAAAATTTGACTTGCCTGAAAGAAATAATACATTGAAAAGAAGCAAGGATGGAACGAAAAGGGAGAGAAAGTGATATGAATAGAGACAGAAAAGATATAAGAAACAGGTGAAGAAAATGTCGATTTTCATGGCGCATTATCACTTAGTAACGTGTTCAATTAAATAAATGCATACATCACATTAAACCTAGATAATCGGAGTTGATCATTTCTTAAACAGTATATTTATTTTCATCAACTGTCCACGGAGAAGAATCGGACAAGTAAAGACAAATTTTGTGCTTTAGATAGTTCTCCCTGGCCAAATCGGTAAGGCGTACCGTGCGAAAAGGTAGATGCCCTGGAGAAAGCAGTTTCGATTCCAGTCGCAGAAAGCTAATTTTTCTTTTAATTCCTCGTAAATTCAGGCCGGTAAACTAAACTAAATAAATATAGTGTTTAATGAATAATCGAAGCGCCTACGCAAAAACGAGTATTCACTAAAACATAACGGTTAAAGTGCTAAAAATATATCGGATTATATATATATATATATATATATATATATATATATATATATATATATATATATAAGGTGTGTTGTATTATGGGATAAAGTGGTCAAGACTGAGCATATGTAAATATGAATATAAAACATTGACATCAAAATTCATTGACGTCAACACAGGCTGTTTCAGGCCGACGATTGCGTCTAGCATGAAACAGCCTGTGGCCTCCTGGTGTTAATTTTAATGTTCACTTTATATATATATATATATATATATATTACTCCAAAATTCGCTTGAAGATGAAATGGAACTAATGCTTTTAATTTAATTGCAAAATTAAATTCAGGGTTTTAGCTTCTATTTTTGAAACATGGTTGGAACTGTGTAGCGAAAAAAAAACATATTTTAAATCAATTAATTTATAATATTAATTCTCTGTAAATTTACATTGAGCACTATTTTGTAAAAAAAAATATCTATAAGAACACCGGATTTTTATATCTTACTGTTCTTTCTTTTTATTTATATATATATATATATATATATATATATATATATATATATATATATGAAAAGTGTATATAAATATAAATAAATATATCTAAAATTATTTATATATTATATGCGTGGTACTTATTAGAAAGCGCTCAATATCAGAGATAGAGCTAACATATTTGGTTGAAATGTGTGAGTTTGTGACCCTGGGTTTCACGCTTTAGCGATCGTCAGATAAACTGATTAATTTTAAAAAATTTATCAGTTTGTCTGGCGATCGCTAAAGCGTGAAACCCAGGGTCACAAAACTCACATCTATTCAACCAAATATATATATATATATATATATATATATATATATATATATATATGCGTGTATATATATATATATATATATGTTTGTCTTTGGGGAGGATGGAATATGTCAAAACATGAGTGGTGTTTAATTTTTTTTAAATTTGACAGGAAAATAAAAGAAGTTGAGAAAGGGCTCCACAAGTCAGAAGGAACGAAAAAACTCTTGAATTTACACTTACATCTCGCCATTGCATAAGTAAAATGATGAAAGCAATCTCCAGCCATGCTTACCTTAACAAATACCATGAAAATACTTGGAGAAATGTCACAGGGAAACTATATTACTTTTCAGAAATTATAGTTTTTATTCTAATTTTGATATATATGTCAGTTTAAACTGATTCCATGGGTATATCGGCAAATTCTTTGCAAAACCGAAGATGTTGGAGAAACATAGACACCTAGGTATTATAAAATTACCCAGAATTGACATTCAATAAAGACATCGTCATTATCAATTACTTTATTTACGATAAATGCCTTAGAGAAATAAAATATAGTACAATACGTAAGTAGATGCCATTAATTTGCGTCAGTGTTACAGCTGGTAAAAATGCACACAATATCAATATTTAATTTAATATGAAAACTCATGGGAAATAATTGCAAAACCACTTCCAAATACAACTTACTCCAAGGTTAAGCTTTTCCCCAGATTTGAAAAGAAATATTTTCTTTTTTACAGAAATTCACACAGTATAGGGCTCGAGAGACATTTATGTTTGGGGTTAGCTGCGTCCAGGCTTCAGTCATTTTCCCACAGCCGTAATGTAGCTTTCTTGTGTGTTTTTTCTCTATATATACTTCCATTGTAATTATTTTGATGAACTCACCTCTATGGTATAATAAATAATTAGTCGAATGATTGTTATTAATTACCTAGTCCCGCATTAATTTCGCCTAGGTAATTTCTGTTACATTTAAGGATTATGGGCAAGTTTATTACTGACATGATTTTGTTTAGTATTTTTTTTGTGTGTAAATTGTATTCATTGCAAATATGTATTTGGTTGTATTTTTAAATGTTGTTATTTTTATTCTTCCTCGCCCCACCGGACAAATTTTTACATATGGGAACAATTTAGGACAACAAAAGCTTGGCAGTGTATTGCGATACAAGAGGATTTCTTTGGGAACGAATAAAAGAACAGTGAACCGTTATGTTTCATCTGTTCTTCTTTAAGGGAGGGAATTTCTAATAATTGGACGATTTCCTCAAAGATGATGAAGAGACTCGAGGACTCGGAGGTATGGTTCTACAGAAGGATATCATGGACCGAGCGTGTGAGCAACGATGAGGCCATAGAGAGCAATCCGACAATATGATATAAATTGCAAATTGGAAACATTTATCAAACTAACATGTTTCACTTTTATTAAGGCTTCGTCAGAATTTGAGAGATATAGAAAAAATAACGAAATTGTGGTATTTTAAAAGTTATGGGATCCGATTTTCATTTATATATGTTTGTATGTTTGTTACATTGAAGACTCACAAGGTAGTACCAGTAAGCGTTTTATTTATTTATTTATTTTTTTTTTTGATTTCGCATTTCTTCGATATATCCGGCTTTTCTCTTGGCCATTCTGAACGATATTTTTTTGGCTTTAATATCTGTCTATATTTCTGAAACGAGGTATTGTAATTATTTACACAATTTACATTCTTAGGAATGTTGTCTTCACCTTTGTTGCCATATTCCCGACGTTTCGAACGTTGTACATTCCTGCCTTTTTCAGGATCTGTCTATATATCTTACACTATTTTCATTTTGAGGACTGTTGTCCTCATCTTTGTTGCCAGATTCACAACGTTTGAACGGCCGAAACGTCGTGAATCGAACAAGGAAAATGAGGACAACAGTTCAAACAATGTAAATTGTGTAAATAGGATTGTTCTTTGTTGCTTGTTTAACTAAATATGTAGATTTTTATGTAGGTATGGGATTTTTTTTTTCTAATTTTCTGAACACGGTCAGCACATTTTGGTTGTGTTCATAGATGACATTATTGATTGTTGGCTTTTTCTTTTTTTATTATTTGTTGTAACATGAATGAGTGGACAGGGAGAAAAAAAAGATGCCGTGCTGCGATTCTAGCATCTGTTGGTATAATTAATATAATATTTTTTTTCTTAACATACATACATACATACATGCATATATATATATATATATATATATATATATATATATATATATATATATATATATATATATATATATATATATGGTATAAGTATTACCTTGTAACTGGTTGCGATAATTCCAAGGAGGATTTTAATTCAGGTGAGCTCAACATAAACTACAGAGTAATTTCATAATAATAATAATAATAATAATAATCCCGAAGAAAATCTTTAAGATTAATTTTGGTTATAATTTATTTTCTGATTACCGAAAATATTCACTCTTCAGTCCCTTAGTAAATGGAGACAATACACCAGGCGGATATATTAGATTGACAGGTGGGAAAGGAAAGCAAGAGAGAAGATATGAGAGGAGAAGGGAGAGGAGAAAAGTGACGGGTGGACAGGCACTTTTAAACAGATGAGATAGAGGGAGGGAAAAAAGAAAGGGTGGATGGGTAGTAGTAAGCCTAAACAGACTGACCCGACGAAGACATTTCAATTAACCCCACACCGATTCATTTACTATACCCTTTCTTTCCTCCTCATACTCCTTCTACTTCTCCTTCCTCTTCGCAACCTCCCCCTCCATTTCTACCCCCCCAGCAACGACGTGCGTTTGTTTATTGTTTTAAAATAATAAAGCATTCATTATTATTTTTAAGTAAATCGTTGGGAAATCAATTGATACAAACCGCCTGACGATACCAAAAGTTTGAAACAAGGTAGTGGTATTTACTGATCTCCATATATATATATATATATATATATATATATATATATATATATATATATATATATATATATATATATATATATATATTTCGTTAGATAATTTAGATATATTATGTCTATTTCAGTTTTAATCTTTTCATGTTTTCGAATTAGTTTTTTGATGGCTGTAGAAAATTGATCAAGAAAAATACCAAAATTTTCTTTCAAATAACTTTTATTTTCCCAAGTAATTTCAGTCTCATCCGAAACCATCTTCAGGGAGTTAAAATATCAGTCGATGTGGTTTATATATATATATATATATATATATATATATATATATATATATATATAATACTAAAATGGTTAATGCTCAGAGTTGGATTAGACCAGGAAACTGTGCGGTAAAAAGTGCTCAATACACGAGTGAAAAAAAAATTGACTGAGATCAATCAATTCCGCTCCGTTGGTTCCATCTTTTCAACAGCCATAATATCATCTGCAAGCTCTGCCAACAAGAAACGTTAACAATAATGGCATTCCCGGATCTCAAAAAAGCTTTTGAATCAAAGGTCCGAGATTATGAGTCGTTGCATTCATACAAAAAATTCTTCTTGATTTCATTTCAGGCTGGGTAAAAAATAAGCTCATTTCAATTAACCACACACCGATACATTTACAATTCTTTATTTTCACCTCCTCCTCATCCTTTGCTCTTCCTCCTCCTTCTTCTTCTTCTTCTTCTACTTTTCTATCCCCCCAACATCGTGTGTTTGTTTTTTTAGTTTTTTAAATAATAAAGCATTCATAATTATTTTTAAGTAAAGTGTTTGGAAATCAACTGATACAAACCGCCTGACGATACTGAAATTTTGAAACCAAGGCATAAGAATCGATTGATCTCATAATTTTTTTTTAAATTAAAAACTTTACATCTTAAACTTTTATTTTTCATACGTGTATTGAACACTTTCCTGATGTAATCGAACTCTGTCCATTAACCTTTATCAGTATTACATATATATATATATATATATATATTAGAAATTATTGGGAGGATTTGATAATTATATTTAAGTAATTCATCGAGTCTGAAATCTCAACAGAATGCAGAAAGCACTGGACGGCCGTTTCGTCCTATATTTGGGACTCACCAGCAGTGCGAACCCACTACTGAGAATTGAAACCCTGACAGTTAGGTTGTCAGGCAAACATCATACCAACTGTTCCAACGTTGCTTGAACCGGCCTCTACTGCTCTAGAGTGAGCGGTTTGGTGATAGTAGTCGTGGCTTCTGGTTAGAGAGAAACTCAGTAAGAGTTCCACCACGGAATATGTGAGCGAGCGGCGCTATATTGAGTCTCATTTGCATTCTCTTCGTCGCCGAGGCCCATTGGAACATTTGGTATGATGCTTGCTTAACAACCTAACCGTCAGAATTTCAATTCTCGGTAGTGGATGCGCACTGCTGGTAAGTCCTAAGTTTCTTTTTCTTTCAGATTGAACAACTTAAGTCTTTTACAATTTCAACCATGTAAAGATTAAAAATCAAATAACGTTTTAAAGTTCCAAGAGGGCCCTTGGAAAATTATTCGTAAATTCAAACAAACAATCGGTGGCAGATGTGAAAACACCATTGCCTGCTCGTTTACGCCGTCCAGCTAAAAATATTGCTGCAGTGCACGAGAATGTAGCTGAAAATCGAGACACCTCTATTCATCAATGAACCTATCCACAACAACGTTACATCGTTTCCAATTGCACCCTCGGTTGGTCGATTATGTTGACCCAAAAATTCGCGAAGTGCGTGAAATGCATTTCTGTTTGAACGTCCATTTTCGTAATAGGATTCGATAACTTTAACACGTTGTTGTATTGTTAAGCCTTCCATGGTTAAAATTGCCAAAGACATAATTTGTTAAATCTGAAAGAAAAAGAAAAAAAATCATTAGACGCTTAAACTTAATTTACATTGAAAATCTGTCCAAGTTATCGGAACACCATTTACACCCCCATATATATATATATATATATATATATATATATATATATATATATATATATATATAATTTATTATATTATTATCTACAATCTATCACACACACACACACACACACACACACACACACACACACATACATATATATATATATATATATATATATATATATATATATATATATATATATATCATGCAATCTATTATCCAAATTCTAAAATCTGTTTTGGTCTATCAACAATTTGTGGAATTAAGATTTGGGATTATCCTCTCGTCTTGATTCACCTGCCAAGTAGTCAAGATATAATTTTAATAACAAGGAAAGCAAGGGTAAGATTAAATGAGATTTCTATAGAAAATAAGATAAACACTGTTTTTATGTAACTGTGAATTGCTTTATTCTAGACTTCCTACAGGGTTGGGCTTCACATAGAACTCAATCAATGATGGCAAGACATGACTAGATACGATTTCACCAGTCCCAACAAGACCGCTGGGACAAATATATCAGACCATCCATCGCGTCTTTTGTTTAACGACATCAAAGATTAAATTACTTTTTCTCTTAAAAAGAGTATTTGTTTCTGTCCGACTAGGTGAGGCCGAAATCCGTGTTTGCTTATTGTACGTCTCATAGAGAAGCGAAGAAACCCACAGTTCTGACAATCGATCAGGCAGTTTTACGAGTCGATTGCTATTCTGCAGTCGTGTGAAGAGAAACTATTGAAAATTAATTTTCCTTTCGTTTTGCCGGAGATCTAAAAGCACAAAATAAATAGATACTTGACTATCAATATCTATCTGAAATTAACCACTTGAGGAAAATCTTTCTTCGCTCAGCACGTATCAAATGGTCATAAAGGGTACGCGTTATTAGAAATCGAAAACGACACGCGAAACCCCATTGGAGTAAATAAAATTATAAACCTAGAGTAATATTTTAAAATAAGTCGAGTGAAAGAATCAGCGAATATTCTAATTTCAAATAATCCACTCAGTAGACCTGGTGTAGAGATAATCACCATATGAGAACTACTGTTTAAGAGAGTTTAGACAAAAGTTTCAAAAACTCTTATTTAATGTCCTAACTATCAATAAGTTCAACGGCTAGTGTAAAACGATGTACTAGTATCAATAGTGATAAGTGTAAAAGTCCGGACAATTTACCTGTTCCGTACCCTGGAAGTGGTACGTATAAAGCTGATGATACGGATTATGTTGAATTTTTGAGTGAATATCGTTTGAACCGCAGAGGCCACAGAAGCAAAAATGAATCAAGGTCTGGTATTAACAACCATTTCTTCAACTATTCCTCCATAAGAAAAAATTAAAAACTTGAGTTTTCAAAGGTTAGGCCTAAAACTAAAGAGATATATATATGATGGATTCTATTATTATTAATCATTATTTGGTTAAGTTTTTATTATGCAAATATATTGCTACATAAATTCTATTCATCAATAGTCCGTTTTTTTTCATAAGCTATGGATTAAATACACGGGAATCCTGGGCATTACTGCTATGGATAAAAACCAATCTAAGAGAAACACAACTCTTAATTCAAAGCCTATAAACTTTTATAATATATATATATATATATATATATATATATATATATGAATAAAAATGACAATAGGAAAACTGGTAATTGCTGACGAGTTTCGTCCAATGTGGACTTTATCAAAGCAAAATACGAAAATGAAATTAAATGAACAAAGTAACTAATGAAAACAAAAACCTAGCAACTGGAATGTAGAGAAACGCTATTTTCATACTTTTTAACTGAAAAATAACGTGCCACGTGTGGAGAATATTGTCATTATATCTGTGTTGATGTATTCAACCATTTTCTTTCAATTTTATGAATGTTGTTCTCTACATTCCAGTTGCTAGGTACATTCTTTTTTTGTTTTTATTAGTTACTTTGTTCATTTAATTTCATTTTCGTATTTTGCTCTGATAAAGTCCACATTGGACGAAACGCATCAGCAATTACCAGTTTTCCTATTGTCATTTTTATTCATAGATATTGTCTTCTACCGATTAAATCGGAGAAATTTTCATATATATATATATATATATATATATATATATATATATATATATATATATATATATATAATGTGTTTAATCCATAGTCATAGGGAGAAAAATGAATTTATTTCTGTTCGCCGTCCCAATCGTACAAATCCACTGGTTGATATTTGTCTCTGTCTGGATGAATGCTATCACATGCATCAGCTTCCTTTACACTGTCATGTCAAGCTCCATTTTGTAAGACTACCGTTCAGCTGCTATTTGTACTAAGCAAATTACATTCATTGCTCATAGGTGGTAAACTTAATTCTTTACTATTACTAAACATCTATCTCTGAGGTCGTGACTCAGCATATTAAAAACGTTATTCCTAACCTAGTTACTACCGGTTATATGTATCGAACACTACAAAATATAACTAATTCCCGCCAACATTCGCATCGTTCCTTGCAGATTGACTACAGATTCTTGATTGGATTTAAACCAGGAGAATTTCCTGGACACTCCATAGTACTTTGATTTGCTCACTGGTAAGGCTTGTCAGTATGTTCGTGCTGCGTTACAATTTTAGTACGCTTCCTTAGACTATCGTCCATCGCTGACAATGACTGTAGGACAACTAATCGACAGTCGTGACAATAGTGTCTGGAAGTATAAAATCTGAATCAATCACGGATGACGCAATATTTTCCAAGGTCAAGCAAATTTAATCATACACCCCGAAAATAGATTTATATTTCTGAATACCACTGGAAATGACTTAATCGGAGGAAAAAATAGAAATCTGTTAAAGCCTGTCACTCCATTAGGCCTATAATTGACCGTATAGTGAAAGAAAGGAAAGTAAAGCGGTTATTTCAATTAATTTGCATAAGGTGGGGGTTGAAAAATTTCCATTAAAATAGCGGTAGAGCAGTGGTTGGTTGTGACATTTCGAAATGTGGGTAAAGCCTCGTAGAGTGTAAAATAATTCATTAACCAAAAGGACGCGGATACGCTTTTGAGCTCTATCGAGACTGGAAACTAACGACTAATCTGTTCCTGCCCATATATGAGAGCAATATTCCATTTTTGGTCTGGTCTTACTCAGGTATAAATCATCAGTTGAAATCATGTACTTGTTGGAGTGACACAAGAAACCGACCATTTTTTCCAGTTTCTTTGGCGATGCATCATATGTACGTGCTCCAATTCTCGTCTGGGATGAATCTAATTCCCTAGAAGCGAACACCCGTTAATAGGAAAAGTTGAAAATTGAGTGCCCGCTCCGTAATGTCTCAATTTCGCCAGTTTGGTTTTCGAGGAATTGAACGCGACCAGAGAGTTTTTCTCCCACTGACCTATTAAAACTTGATCAAAAAAAAAATGAATAAAAGATCAGATACGAGGCTCTAATCTTGAGTTTGGAGATGAGCTCCGATATCGTTGTATAATCTCCATAAATATTCACACATAATCGGAGAA
Organism: Acanthosepion pharaonis; assembly: GCA_903632075.3. Classification (NCBI taxonomy): domain Eukaryota; kingdom Metazoa; phylum Mollusca; class Cephalopoda; order Sepiida; family Sepiidae; genus Acanthosepion; species Acanthosepion pharaonis. Next base: position 202,608 of record CAHIKZ030005498.1, read on the forward strand.
GCTCTTAGCCAGACTTCATGTAATACTACAAAGTTAGTTGGACCGAGAAGCAAGATTGGGGGACGCCTGCCTTGATCGCTTCGACATCGCAGGACTGGGCGTTAACGACTACCTTCAAGGGTCCTACCTGTTATTTTGGTTTGGTTTATTCTGTTTTACGGCATATCAACCACAATGGGTTATTTAATGCCGAGAAAATTTCATTTTTTTCCAAAATGTATAGCTGGTAATATTTTTTTTAATGTATAGTTTGGTTTGTTTTGTGGCATATTAACCACAGTGGGTTATTAATGCTGACAAGATTTTTATTTCTGGTAATATTTTCTTTTTTCAAATATTTATTGCTGAGGATAATCTTTTTTTAAATCAATTTTTACACTTTCATAGTATTTTGAGTCAGGTTGTGGGGTCAACTAGTTGCCCATAGCTGGGACCATAACAGGTGCTACCACCCCGGGTTAGGTTGGCCCTGTGAACGCCAGCAATTTTAAAAATTACCACGAACTTTAGTGTATGTATAATAGGTGCTTATATGTACATGTCAGACACAGGAAAATCGTTAAACTCGTCAGAGACCTTTACACTGTTTTTAATTACCAAGCGATTTAACTACAAAACCGAGCGCCTCTTAGCGTCGTAATGAGTAACGTGATTGTTTATATCATTGTTACAGGGTTCTGAGTTCGGTCATAAAAGGATACTCCATACTTGTGTCGAGGAATTATCTAAGCTTTGTGAATAGATATTCGTCTACCTACCTAGGAAGCTAATATAAGGGAAAATGATAACAGGTTAGTAAAATGTCACTGGTATCTACACTTCATTCGCAATCATGTCGGGTACACTCCACTATAGAGCATGATGTCATCTCCGTGCCAAGTAATATTTTTCCGGTTAGGAGTTCAGTACTGTTTTTCTATTAGGCTAGTTACCAAGATTTTCTGGTATTAAAATCTATTTTTACCAAGTCTTCTCTACCATTTAACTCGTAGTGTGGTTAGAATAGATGGACCCATACCTTTTCCTGGGATAGCTAGTCGATTTCTCTTTTCGAAATGCTAACGATTTTAATCGTTACACTTGAAAGAAATATCAACCCAAGCAAGATGGGAATGCCGCTAGTAAGCAACGGGTTACATGGAGTGAAAGTGAAAAAGATGACTGAGTATTGAGGAAACAATAGATGAACGGCATTCAAGAAAACAGAAGATGGCGATTGACGTTGCATTTAAACTTTTGACGACTCTAGTTATCAGGGAAACAAGTAAACTGGACTTCCACAAGCGGTTATTGCTAGAAAAGAAAATGTTGGAGAAGCAGTTGTATCTAGCTATTTTTACATTAAACGTGTGGGACCTAAATGCCAATATAATTGCACGCTCAGATTCATGTAAATCGGAGCACCAGGCAAAAAAAGAACATCAGAAAACATTTGTAGAAAAGACAGAGGGAAGTCACGTAAGTGATAATCTAATTGATAATTGATAAATTAAATAAAAACTGTTCTAGAATCTTTCATTCGTTTCCCATTAAGCCAGACATTTTGGACACCCTTGATAATACGTTATTACTTCGTCAGTATTACCAGCTCCGTTCTTGCCAGACTGAAAATGAAAGTGAAAGTGAAATTGAAAGTCAATTTTCTTTCAGGCGGCAAAACCGCAAAAAGAAAATAAAAAAAAATACAAATAACAAAAGTAACGGTCATTCTCTTTCTTCGTTCATTATTCTCACTGTAAGCACATTTCCCCAGCTATCAAAGACTAAAAGACTCTTGGAAATTAATTCACACTGCTTTAATATAATTCCAACGGCGAATAGTCATGAAATTTACCCAGAATACTTTGATTGCTGGATTCTTTGATTTGATGACAATCAAAGGTATTTTTTAACCTGATTACCAAAGCAAAAAACGAAAAAAAATGTTTTCAAGTGATTGTTCACACGGCTTGTACGTTATTCACACAGGACTGGTGATATTAATCGAAATTCGAATTGTCAAGGAAATTGATTTTTTTAGTGCTTTCTACTTTGTGTAGCATAAATTAATTACTTTAACTAATGCAGATCCAATAGCAAAACATTTTTAATTAATTTTAATCTTAAACTTGCGTGCAGAGGGTTGCTCCGTAGCATTTCACTCCTCAAACAAAATATTAACCGACTTTTGTTTAAACCCGTTCAGCGTATGTCAGCGTTCATCCTTAGTACATAAACAAATTTAGAGGACACTATGAAATTCGCCAGCGAACGAAAAGCAAGAAGCTGTAAAATGTACCAGCTGCTAAAGGAGATCAGGTTGAACCTCCTTGACCTCTTCATCACATCTTGCCCCGGACGAATGCTTCGCTGAATTCCACCTCTCGCCAACTAGGCCCTTCAGATCATTCACATGTCAGTGTCAAAATCGATGTCAAGGCATCTCTAGATTTGCTGTTCCATAGAACGATTTTTCGGTACATGAGCGCGCACTTCAGATCTTACATGGCGGAATCTCGGGCTTCTTCAAACATACTGCCTGAAAAACTGCTACCCTAATCTCAGGATAAAGAGGGCTATAAGACTTTCCATTCAAGAAATGTTCCACCTTTCCCGAATAGAGAGTTTTATACCCAAGAATATATTGCAGCCAAAACCGAATAGCCAACTCTCGACGTTCACAACAACAATGGTAATACAACCGCTACAAGTCTCAATAGAAAGAGAACAAGTATGGTATAGCTATGAAGAACGGAACAAGAACAATTTACTCCCACTCAAGATTTATTAAGGAGCCCTGTTCGAAAATTCGTTGAAGTATCTAGACCAAAAGGTACCTGGAGAAATGCAGAGGGAAAAATAACCGGAATGTTGTTTTAATAATACCAAAGACGAAGACATTTTACAAATATAAGATAAATTAATTGTACACTTCGACGTGGTGTAAAGGTTAGCATGCTTATCACGCTTGATCATTTACAACTCATAAGTAATCCGATCCGCACCAAATGTCCCACATTGCCGGACTTGCACCACATCTAAGCTATACTTAGAAAATCATTCGGTTGCTTCGACGTGGTGTACTGATTAGCATGCTTATCTCTACAGATCAATTACGACTGATTAGTGAGTTCGATCCGCACTAGGTCGCCTAAACTTCCGGCCTTACACCACATCTAAGCTACATTGAGAAAATCACCTGAACACTTTGTTGTGGTGGTTATGGGTAGCAAACTTGTCTCCCTAGATCAATTACGACTGAATAACAATTTTGATCCTCACTGGGTGCCCCATACTTTCCACCTTGTGACATAACTAAACTACGCTTAGAAAATCACCACCCATAAAGTAAATTAACATTTTCTGTATTTAAAACGACAACTGGATGTGTTGCAGCTATTGGTCACTGGACCATTACTACAATATTTATCACAGGTAATGGGTATCTTGCTGCATTCGAAACTGCCTAGAATCATTACAAGAGAATTTCAGAAAACGCCAAATGCACCTATGTGAAGCCGTCCAGGCTAAAGTCGAACGTTAATAACTTGGACCCCGGGTGTTCTGGAAGATCTCTAAGCAAATTCGTAATAGCGGCAAGGCGTTATTGCCTACTATCATAAACGTCGCTGAGGCCATCTCATCTTCGTCAGCTAAGGCAGATTCTTCGCCTCTACCTTTGCTTTTGATTCAACGCTAGATGACAAACGACATCCCCTTTTCGACATCCACCTCTCCCAGATGGCAGAAATAACAAAGGCCATCTCCTTCAGGACATCCACCTCTCAAAGATAAGAAAGAAGACAAAGACCACCCGCTTCTGGACATCTACCTCTCACAGATGACAAAGATGACAAAGGTCATCTCCTTCCCCACATCTACCTCTCAAAGATGACAAAGATGATAAAGGCCATCCCCTTCCCGGCACCATCCGCTCACAGATGACAAAGATGACAAAGGTCATCTCCTTCCCCACATCTACCTCTCACAGATGACAAAGATGACGAAGGCCATCACCTTCCCGACATCCACCTCTCACAGGTAACAAAGATGACAAAGGCCATCTCCTTTCCCCACACCTGCCTCTCACAAAGATGACAAAGGTCATCCCCTTCCCGACAAACCTCTCACAGAACATACACCTCTCATAGGTAACAAAGATGACAAAGGTCATCCTCTTCCCGACAAACCTCTCACAGAACATACATCACTCACAGGTAACAAAGATGACAAAGGCCATCTCCTTTCCCCACACCTGCCTCTCACAAAGATGACAAAGGTCACCCCCTTCCCGACACACCTCTCACAGAACATACACCTCTCACAGGTAACAAAGATGACAAAGGCCATCTCCTTTTCCCACACCTGCCTCTCACAAAGATGATAAAGGTCATCCCCTTCCCGACAAACCTCTCACAGAACATACATCTCTCACAGGTAACAAAGATGACAAAGGCCATCTCCTTTCCCCACACCTGCCTCTCACAAAGATGACAAAGGTCATCCCCTTCCCGACAAACCTCTCACAGAGCAGTCTTAGTAACATTTTCTTAATTTAAAGAATGCTATCGATCTAGGTAAAATCCCAGTGGTTTTCCTTAAGTATATTGTTCCTGTGCTATAAACGATCGTAGCAAAACTATTTAACCTCTGCTTGAAGAAAAGAATCCTTCCCAAATCAGGGGTATGTGTCAAGTCTATGCCCATCTCAAACCGACCAATCATTTTCCTCGGTGTAATTAGTAAAATGTTAAGCTATAATCAACACGAAGGTTGTTGCTCACTTTAATATAGACCCTCTCTCGGGTGACAAGGAATAGAAATTTTCACCGCGTCCGTCCACTACCGCCCATATTCGTACTATCATTGAGTCAATAGATAACAAACACATGTGAAAGTTTATCGCATTAGATATTTCAAAGGTGTGACATAAAGGATCACTGCATAATATTTATCTATGGATTTCTTTTGAAGGGTCTATTCTATCATGACGTCCTTACTAACAGACAAAAGCGTCCTGGGTATGACGATAAACTGTATCTACATTCTGCGTAAGACGATAAGCTACGTCCAAGAGCAAGGTCTCTGATCAAGAGGTTTTGAGGAACGTGGGAGCACCTCTTATTTTCTGGCGTTCCCAGGACCTGGTAGCATCTGTTAGGGTCCCAGATATGGGGCAAGTATTTGACATGTCTGTCCTGCTATTTACCCATAGCTGGAGGGCGAAGAAGTGGATTCCCAAGTTAATATAATGGATCGACTGGAATTCGAACTCGGCTCTGCGATTCCTCAATCAAGCTGTTATACATTACTCCACCGTGCCTCTCTCTCTCTCTCTCTCTCTCTCTCTCTCTCTCTCTCTCTCTATATATATATATATATATATATATATATATATATATATATATATATATATATATATATATATATATATATATATATATATATATAGAACACTGAACACTGTCGCCTATTATATATTTTTTTTATTGATATAATAAATCCCTAATAAATATCATATCTCACTTTTTTAAGCATGTATAATAGTTTTCTATTATTTAGATACAAAAAACTAATATTTCTATTATTTAAGTACAAAACAAATTTAAGTACCAAAAATACTTTTATATATATATATATATATATATATATATATATATATATATATATATATATATATATATATATATATATATAGATAGATAGAGAGAGAGAGAGAGAGAGAGAGAGAGAAAAGCACAGTGGAGTAATGGATAACAACTTGATTGAGGAATGCAAGCCTATATAAATATATATATATATATATATATATATATATATATATATATATATATATATATATATATATATATATATATATATATATATATATATTTTGAGGTGACGCCTCATATTTTTTTAAATTGTCCCTAAAAGTTTTTTGGTACTTAAATAATGGAAACTTATTATATATGGTTGCAAAAAAAGGTCAGTATGATTTTTTTTTATGACAAAAAGAAATAAAGCATTTTGTGCTTTAGCCTTGATTACGGCAGCACAAATTTTTGACATTCGTTGCAAATGTTTCTTAATGTTTATGTTTGATAACTGATTCCATTATTTCTTGCAAAATCTCGAACAGCTCTTTTTCAGTTTATTCACTCTTCTGTCAAGTTCCCCCCTTACTAATTCTGGGGGGGGGTGCTTTAATCTTTCGATCTGCACTGTACTTGCTACAGAACTACAAGAAACGATAAGCTGTGGCACCATGTTCCACGGAGAAATATACGAAATGATAGTGAGGGGTAGATTTCGCAATTTACGAGCTTGTTATCCATTACAACTGTAGTAGTTGACCATGTAGGGAGACGTATTTCTATTCATAAAGCTTTAACTCCTACCAAAAAGTATGGAGTACACTAATACCGAACTCAGAACTCTGTAAAAATGTTCTACACAAAATTGTTAAATCATTACACAGCTAGGACGTCCACGATTTAGTAGAAAAATAGGTTGGTAATTGAAAATTGAAAACATCTATGAACAGTTTAATGATTTCTATGCGTCTAACATCTGCATAAGAACTCCTCTTATATTATATGTATTAGGTTGGTGCAAAAATAATGACGTAAGAATATCGTTTTTTGACATTAAAAAATACGTCAAAAACGACATTATTACGTCATTATTTTTGCACCAACATAATATATAGACTTATATCGGGGGGCATCTTGTAGTGGTTAGCAAGCTTGTCTCGCTAGAACAATTATGACTGAGTAGTGATTTCGATTCACACTCGGTGCCCCCTTCTTTCGGCCTTGAGCCACATCTAAGCTACGCTTGGAAAATAACTTTTGGGTAACTCTGCTTGGTCTAATGGTTAGCAAGCTTGTCTCGCTAAAACAGTTACGACTGAATAGTGAGTTCGATCCTCATTGGGTGCTCCATACTTTCGGCCTTGTGCCACATCTAAGCAATGCTTAGAAAATCAATACATTTCTTATATCGGAAAAGTGGTGTAATGGATTAAGACTCGAATTGATGTATCGGAAAGCCGAATTAGAATTGCTGTAGAAATCATTACGTTCACTTTCTTTACTTTAGTGTGCTGTCCTTTCGGGACGGAGGCGATCATGGCTCTCCACTTCCTCCTATCCTTAGTAGCTCTCAATAAGTTTCCTTCCCCGACCACGTTCCGTCATCCACTCGTTTAATGCCGACAAGTATGTCATGCGTTGCTTTTCCTTGTCTCTTGCACTCTATTCGACATGTGAGTATCAGGTTCTCCAGGCCCACCTTCCTCATTACATGCCCCAGCAACTTCAGCTGCCTCTTCAACTTTGGTAAATGTAGGAATGCATCTCTTCTTTTTCAGCTATGGTGAAATCGCAGGACACACTGGTTTCAATATGTGACAATGTAACAATGTGCGTTGCGTAATATCAGGTCATCCCATAATTTCTGTCCGAATTTTGAATAAAGAAAACAAGTGACCAAATGTTACATTTAATTACAGATTCAATCAACAATGCATTTTCCCTGATTATCTATGACTTCCTTAAAAGCTTACTAATTCAATTACTGTAAAATTCTTTTGGCTTTGATTCGAAGAACTCACAAATGTCAGATTTAACCTCTTCCTGTGTTACAAAAGCTGTTTCTTCCAAATGATTCTGTAAGCTACGAAACGAATGGTAGTCTGAAGGAGCAAGATCGGGAGAATAAGGTGGATGAGGAATTTTCTGCCAACCAAGTTCTTCGATCTTTTGTGACGTGATTCTTGCTGAGTGGGGTCGCGCATTGTCCTGATGAAACATCACCTATTTTCGATTCACTAGAGCAGGGTTTTTTTTTTCCTCAAAGGTTGGTTCAAACGCTCTAATTGCTGACAGTATGCATTAATTGTTGCATTACGTGGTAAGAATTCAAAGTGGATTATTCTTTGGCGATCCCACCAGATTGAAAGAAGAGCCTTTGTCCATGAAGTTCCCATCTCGGCTGTGGCTGGGGTCCTTCCACTTTACCAAGCTACTGTCTACGACGCTTAACATTTCGATAAAAGATCAATTTTTCGTCTCCAGTCACAAGTCTATCCAAAAAAGGTGAAACAATTTGGCGAGAATGGAGAGAAGAGCAGATGTCAACTCGGGATTTGAGGTTGTTTTCAGACAATTCATGAGGCACCCATTTTCCAAGTTTAGGAACTTTTCGAAGTTGTTGAAGATGACGATGAACTGTTGTGTGTTTTGAACTAAGAACCACTGCCAATTCCTCAATTGATAAAGCAGGATTTTCTTCAAGGGCTGCTTCAAGAAACTTTTCATCAAACTCAACTGGACATCCGGTTCGATCTTCATCTTCAAGGGTGAAATCTCCACCTCTGAATTCTGTAAACCATCTTCTGCAAGTTCTTTCATTCACACATTCCTCTCCATAAATTGAGTGAATGTTTCTAGCCGCTTCAGCTGCTAAGTTTCCTTTCTTGAACTCATAAAACATAATGTGCCTCAAATGATTCTTGGGTACTTCCATGTTAGCAGGGTTTTAATCAAACAAAATTTAATTTTATTGTTCTCTGAAATAAAATTTTACTAGTTTAAATGCATCTAAACATAAAAATAATATTCAACTCCATTAGACATTATAAAATACTCTTTAAATTTCGTTCATTTTAACAAAAAGTTAAAATTCGGACGGAACTTATGAGATAACCTGAAAGATACAGGCTTGGATTGGGAAATAGGATAGCCGAACTGAATTCGAATTCCATTTGGATCCATTACATTCATTTATGTACTGTTATCCTTGGAAAAAAAGGCATCAGTACGTAAGAGAAAGGTAAGAATCCTTTTCTTCTCCCCCAAGCTATGGGTAAACAGCAGAATACACTGGATTCTATAGCCTTGTCCGAAATTATTAATATTTGTTTTAAATTCCGCACTCAGTATATTTCAGTCTTAAAAATACTGAAATGTACTCTACAGTTTGTTATGTCACAAGACATAATGTAACACTTCCCTAAAAATAACTGTCTATGGAGTAATGGATAGCGGCTCGGATTGAGGAATCGGAGAGCCGAGTTCGAATTCCAGTCGAATCCATTACATTCTCTTACGTGCTATTACCCTTGTAAAAGGTATTAATCCTCCCCCCATACGAGAAAGTAACTCTTAATTCAAAACTCTATGTAACCCTAGCTTAGAATATACTATATAGCTAAAAAAAAAAAAAAGGTTAGCGGCATTGTTTCGATGACACCGGTTGAATAATGATGATAGCTTACGGCGATTCCCGCAAATAACTTTCATTATCACGAGTGAAGCTTATAATCACTGTCGTCCAGTTGTTTAAGGTCTGTGCAAACTTCTTTTAGATAGTTTCTAGATTCGTCTTTGATCAGACACATAAAGATTAGTGACGAAAACGAGTCCCCCGGAAAGCACTTATATTCATGGGTACGTGTGTCCGAGTGAAACATAACCACATGTCAATTTTACTCTTCCTTATTGCCTACTGTCTTGTAATAATTACCTAATCTGATTTGAAATAACCAGAATTTTAAGGGCTACTAGAATCAAAGAATGTGTCACTATCTCTCTCTATAAAAGGCAGGGTGTGTGCGTGTGTGTGTGTGTGTGTGTGTGTGTGTGTGTGTGTGTGTGTGTCTAACGAATGCACGGCCACAAACTTCGACGGATTTGCAACAAAATTTACATGCACATGCACATGCTTCAAGTTAGCGGGAAGGCCAAGATCGACTTTGAATTTCCAAACTCTCATCGATAGTGGAAAAAATCGATTTTTTATGCTTCTACGGCAGTTTTCATGTAGTTTGCGACCATTTTCTACTAGCCAGAGTGAGAGCCTATAGCTGGCTTCCACGAATAGGCAGGAAGCTGGAGAGCCAACAGCTGACTGACACGAATGTTAACTAGCATGAAAGCATGCAAAAAAAATCGATAGCTGCATACGTCACAAGTGGGTAAAAATTTAAATCTGCATGGCACTTTACCCCAATTGGCTCATTCGCTTGCTTAAACGCAATGTTGATTCTGATTCCGCAGAACTGCGTTGGGTGTTAAAAAGGATTTGTTGTTAACATTCTTTTTCATTCGGTTTTTCCAGTTACGAGTCCTTTTTTAAAGCTGATTGTTTCGTGTTCATTTTGTTTCGTTCTTTTTTCGTAACAGTTTTAATGTTTAGTATAGAGCTTCGCAGTGTGAGAAAGGCAAGAAGTAAGGCATGTAGCAACATCAGCACGACAAACGGCACTCCTTTAAAGGCAAGGAAGGGCAAAAAATATTTTAAGTCAAGTGATAGCGATTGCTGTATGAATCATACGATTTTTGATTCAAGCACGGGCAACGCCGGGCCATGCTGCTAGTCTCATATAAACGTGGATTGTTTCTATGTCAAATTTGTTGCAAACACCCAGAAAAAAAATCAGTTAATTATTATATTTTTTTTTTTACTTCCATCGTCAAAAAGATGAATAGTATGTTAGTTACTTATTATTGTATCGTGCCCCTTTAGGGCATAAGGGATCATGGCCCTCCACTCTTCCTGTCTTTTGATGTTTCAATTAAAATGGATTTTTTGTCCCCGGTCTATAATCTATTTTACCAGAGAAGTTAAATATATAACTCGCTGTTTCCATCTCTTCCTCTGTCTTTCGATATGCCTGATGAGTGTTAAATTTTTCAAGCCTTCTTTCTTCATTATAATTTTCAGAAATTTCAACCTTCTCTCTCTCATTCTCCCACTCTCTCTTTCTCTGATTTTTTAAGTAAAAGGTTTACTGCTCGTTCTTTACAAACTCGCTTTCAGCACTACATCTCTGTCGTAGTAAAAGGATTGCCCAGCGTCCAGAATTATATAACACTCCAAGATTATCTTTCTTTGTTTCCAACGAAAAATTCCCGTAATGGGTGTGACGATAAACTACATCCGCGTCCTGGGTAAGACGATAAACTACATCTAACAGCAAGGCCTCTGCTCAGGATGTTTTGAGGAGCGTGGAAGTACCTCTTAATTGCTGGTGTTCCCAGGTCCAAACTGACCCGAGTGGTAACACCTGTTAGGGAGCGTCACGGGTAAGACGATAAATTACATCTGCGTCCTGGGTAAGACGATAAACTACATCTAACAGCAAGGCCACTGCTCAGGATGTTTTAAGGTGTGTGGAAGCACCTCTTAATTGCGGGTGTTCCCAGGTCCACCCTGACCCGGGCTGGTAGTACATGTTTTGCTCCCAGCTGTGGGCAAATAGTTAACCCCGAAATTGTGGTAAACAACATTATGAAAGTGTAAAAATCGGTTTTAATACCAGAAATATTTATAAAATATTGTTACCAGAAATAAATTTTTGAAGAAAAAGAACTATTACTATTATTTGAAAAAAAAATTACCAGCAATACGTTTTTGAAAATAATATTACCAGCTATACATTTTTGAGGAAATAAATATTACCAGAAATAGAGTTTTGACAACACTAAATATTACCAGGAAAAAAAAATAACATTTAATAACCCATTGAGGTTGATATGCCGTAAAACAAACCAAACAAAACCAAACCAAATCAACGAAAGTTTCCAGTCTTGATAAATTGCTTAGTTTCGTAAACAATTTTAACTTTTTTTGTTACCCTTTACTATATTAACTAAGAGTTCTTTCTGTTTACTAAGTCTATCAGTAACACATTATATTTTAAATATGTTATGGTTTTAAAATTATATACGTTATTACTCTATCCAGCAAAATCTTCTTGTTCTCTTATTAATCTCATTGAATAGTTTATAAAAATAAATCTTACTTATTATAAAACGCAGATTGTATGTGTGTGTGTCTCTCTGTTTATATATTGGATCGGATTTCCTACATTTTTCAACCGATTTCAACAAAACTTCACAGGACTGCGTAAAATTAGCTTGCGGTGGTTCTGACAAGACCAAAAATTGGAAAAACACAATTGTATTTGCACGAAATTAATTTGAAAACACGACTAAAAAGCATCGTGAGAATGAAAGGGGGACAACTCATATCGACTTAAAAACCCAGGTTGTGTGTGTGTGTGTGTGTGTGTGTGTGTGTGTGTGTGTGTGTGTGTGTGTGTGTGTTCGTTTATATATGGGATCGGATTTCCTACATTTTTCAACCGATTTCAACAAAAGTTCACTTTTTGGGGCAGCTAGTGTTTCTTATTGTCTTGCACACTTTTTTCTTTATCTTTACATTCAGAATGCTTTAAAAAATTCTATTTACAAGACAATTGTTTATAATAAAATTCTATTCAATCGATAAACTCATACCGATTGAAAACAATGTTTTTGTTTGAGTTTGGGTTTGACCAATTCGTTAAAAAAAAAAAAAAAAAAAAACCTAATTAAGACATGCGTGTCCGTCAACCTTCAACAATAATCTTTGTAAATTGTATTTTTCAGTCTTTATGATGGTCGATACTTGATCTATCTCTTACTGTTACATCCCTGGGCAACGCCGGGCTCTACTGCTAGTAAAATATAAATCCAAAACAGAAAAGGCATTCCTACACATCACATATTATTGTTGCGTATTCACTGCACCTTCTTGTTCTCAGTATATTTTACAGTTTACCTTAATATCTTTCCTTAGTGAATCAAACTTTTCTTGCATTTCAAGTACCCCTACAGTACCTTATCAATTCATTTAATTGTTTTTGTTTTTAACTTACCAACTATTTTGTTGGAAATTTATAACCGAAACATTAATTTTAAGAAGTTTTTGAAGATAACAATTATTTTTCCAGATTCGTCTTACTGTCTAACCCATAATCTATGAAGCATGTATGCTTGAAAGATTTAAAACACAAAATACGATTTTTCAGGTTTGTTATGACTATTTAACCATACCTGGGGGAACGAGGAGAGATAGTTTCATCCCTTGCCCAGACATATTTGCGCCCAAATGAATGCAACGATCTCGACTGGAACTCGACCTCGGCTTTTCGAGTTCACATTCAGAGACGATGTCCATAACACCACCCGCACATCATCCTGTAAATAATTAAATCTTTGCTTAATCTATGAAACATATATACTAGAACGTTTCAAAATGTAAAACACTCATGGATATAATTATTAATTGAATGAAAACATATCGTTTTTATATATTAATTATATTTTCTAATATTGCTAATTAGAAATGATAAAATATTCACGCTAATTATTTTTCTAAATATATATCTTATGAAAGAAAACGATATTATAAAATGTGTGAGTAGTTTTTTTTTTTTTGGTTTTTGTTTTTCTATCCAACGTTTCGTCATAATCGATAATATAAAAACGATGTCTTAATAATCGACCAACAAAGAAATGCATTGATAGTCATAAGCAACCTTAATCTTAATCTTAATTTATTGTTCAGCTACATTAATTCAACTTGGTATAGAGTATCAGTTATTCAATAACAGGATTAATTCCCATTGGGAACAGGCATTATTTAACTGATACTAGGAGTTTTAAATAAATCTGATGCCAGATTTTTATCCTTTTCTGTCCGTCTAGACGAAGTAAAGTAAACATTCTGTAAGAACACCTGCCATACATATCGATATCTATATATATATATATATATATATATATATATATATATATATATATATATATATATATTATTTAGGCAGCAATCCTCCTTTCAAGCAAGTTTCATTAAGTATGACAAACAAGGTCCTTTAAGTTTTTTTTATATAATTTTTAATGCGATCTTATAATGTTTTTCTTTTCAGAAGATAAATTATATAAAAATTGTCCGAATTCTATATTTTTCCGAGTGCATTCTTCTACGCATTTAGCCATTTTCAAGGACGAAATATAACATTTGGACAGTTTTTAAATAAATTATGTACTGGAAAGAAAAATTATAAAATCACATGAGAAATCACACATGAAAAACTTAATGAACGTTCCTTGTTTGTCATATTTAATGAACTTTCATATATATATATATATATATATATATATATATATATATATATATATATATATATATATATATATATATATATATATATATATATATATATATATATATTTGGATTGATATGATTTTGTGACCTTGGGTTTCACGCTTTTCGATCGTCAGACAAGGGTCACAAACTAAAATCAATCCAACTAAATATGTTAGCTCTATCTCTGATATTGAGCGCTTTCCAATAAGTACCGCGAATATATAATATATAAATAATATATATAACAAATTGTATATATATATATATATATATATATATATATATATATATATGACCATTTCATCCCAAACGAAGACAACAAAGGGGTTATTGAACGTAAAAATATTCTATTTACCTTAAAACTTCCTCAATGATCATATGCTGCAACCATGTCATTTTTACAACTTTGGAAGACCACAAAATACAGCATAAATCATCGTCTCTAATGAAATATTATTTACCAAATCGCTAAAGTTTTTGAGGAAACGAGTTTAAAGTTTAAGTTTAGATTCAAAAACCTAGCGATGGAATTATGGAGAACGGTTTTATAAAATTTACAATTTACTGAATCTTTACAAACTGTATATACATAAGATGCATGTCACAAACGCATTATTACTAATTCATTGTGCCATCTAATAAGAATTTCTTTTATTTAGAAGGGGAATTATTCTGAACAATGTTACTATATTGTGATGTAATATATTATACAGCGCAGTAGTTTTAGTGTGATTTTAAATAAACAATATCAATTTAAGATATTTTGTCTTATAATTTATACCCAGCAGTATTAAAGTGTTATATACTCTTTTATCTTTGTTATTATTATTATTATTATTATTATTAATATTATTATTATTAATTATGATCTAACAAATTACCTAAGAAATGTTATTCATTAAATCGTATTTTTTGTAATACCTTACAATTTTTTTACACAGTTTTTACTTATCGAATACAATGAAAAAGTGGACATTTTGCTCGTGCTGATCCATAATTAAAAATTTCGTTTGAATATATTTTCAATTCAATGTGTCTAATACAAAATATATGAACTTTATTAGGATTTATTCGTAAAATGGTAAAATTTTGAAGTCTATTTGTAAGTAAATATCTGCGGAAATAAGGGATTTCTGAAACGTTTTTCAACCGATATTTAAAAGTAAAAGGCTCAAAAATTTATAAAACTTTTAACCTAATTTTGGGTACCAGTCCTTATCATATGAAACCTCAGCTTTTACATCGTGTGCGATGTCGATTTTCTCAAAAGATGAAAAATTCAACCTGCCCTATTATATAAATACCATGGAAATAGCGATATAATATTTTTACACGGTTTTTCTCATTGAATACAGTTAAAAAAAAAAACAAAAAAAACTTCATATTTTGCAAGTGTTGATACGTAATTAAAAGTTCGGCTTGAATATATTTTCCATTCAATCTATCTAATACAAAAGATATTAACTTTATTTCGACTTATTTGTGAAATAGTAAAAAAAATTTAAGTCAATTCCGTAATCAAAATTCTGCGAAAATTAGCTATTTCTGTACATTTGTTTTAATCTTTAAATCTAAATACACATGGATTAGTAAAATCTATCAATTTAATTTTTGACGATTTCTCTGGTAACAAAGAAAATAATGTTGAACTGTTACGGGACATCTGTTCTTCTTTACGGTAGCGAATGTTGGATGATTTCCTCAAGGATGACGAAGAGACTCGAGGCGACGGAGATGTGGTTCTACAGAAGGATGCTAAAGATATCATGCACGGGCATGTGAGTAACTCTGAGTTCTTATAGAGGCTACAAGCAAGGAGAAGTCTTATACTTAACTTCAGATAGAGGCAGGTGAAGTTTCTGGAACACATAATGAGGAAGGAAGGCCTGGAGAATACACGGGTGGAAGAGAGGGAAAGAGAGACAAGGGAAAACAACGCATGACGTAACTAGCGGCCTTAAGCAAGTGGATGACAGAACGTGGTCTGGTGGGAGGAAGTGTAGGGAAGGAACTTGTTGGGATCAGCAAGGGATAAAGAGAGGTGGAGATCCATGATCGTCTACATCAAGAAAGGACATGGCACATAGAAAGAAAAAGTCAGTACTTATCACATGAAACAACAGCTTTCACAATGAGCACATAGAAAGAAAGAAATCTACGAAAAAAAAACAGCATTCTTCGAAAACACCAAACGACAAATAGAAGAGAGGAAGAGATAGTATGCAAAAAGGGAGAAGGCTTATACTTAACATAAGAAAGAAGCAGCTGAAGCTTCTGGGATACATAATGAGGAAGGATGGCCTGGAGAATCTGACACTCACGGGTCAAATAAAGTGAAAGAGAGACAAGAGAAAGTAGCGCGTGACATACCTGGCGATCTTGAGCAGGTGGATGACAGAATGTGGTCAGAAGGAGGAAGCAGAGGAAAGGAACTTGCTGAGTGCCGCAAAGGATAGAGAGAGGTGGAGAGCCATGATCGCCTACGTCATGGATGTTTAACAGCTTCTACAATGAGTGAGTAATCAAGCTGCCCTATGCTTCAGTCCTTCAGTATCTCTATATATTTCAGAGATGAGGTATTATGTACACTATTTACATTATTCGAACTGCCATCCTCATCTTTATTGCCATATTTATTACAACGTTTCGGCCTTTCAGTATCTTACTATATTTCTGAGATGAGGTATTATTTACACTATTTACATTATTCGGACTATTGCCCCCTTTTTTATCGCCATATTTATTACAACATTTCGGCCTTTCAGTAACTGTCTATATTTCAGAGATGAGGTATTATGTACACTATTTACATTATTTGGACTATTGTCCTCATCTTTGTCGCCATATTTATTACAACGTTTCGGCCTTTCAGTATCTGTCTATATTTCTAAGATGAGGTATAATGTACACAATTTACATTATTCGGACTATTCTCCTCATCTTTTTCGCTATATTTATTACAACGTTTCGGCTTTTCAGTATCTGTCTATATTTATGAGATGAAGTATTATGTACACTATTTACATCATTCGGACTGTTGTCCTCATCTTTGTCGCCATATTTATTACAACGTTTCGGCCTTTCAGTATCTATCTATATTTCTGAGATGAGGTATTATGTACACTATTTACATTATTCGGACTATTCTCCTCATCTTTGTCGCTATATTTATTACAACGTTTCGGCTTTTCAGTATCTGTCTATATTTATGAGATGAAGTATTATGTACACTATTTACCTCATTCAGACTGTTGTCCTGATCTTTGTCGCCATATTTATTACAACGTTTCGGCCTTTCAGTATCTGTCTATATTTCTGAGATGAGGTATTATGTACACTATTTACATCATTCAAACTAGTGTCCTCATCTTTGTTGCCATGTTTATCACAACGTTTCGGCCTTTCAGTATCTGTCTATATTTATGGGATGAGGTATTATGTACACTATTCACATTATTCGGACTATTGTCATCATCTTTGTCGCCATATTTATTACAACGTTTCGGCCTTTCCGTATCTGTCTATATTTATGAGATGAGGTATTATGTACACTATTTACATTATTCGGACTATTGTCGTCATCTTTGTCGCCATATTTATTACAACGTTTCGGCCTTTCAGTATCTGTCGATATTTATGAGATGAGGTATTATATACACTATTTACATTATTCGGACTATTGTCGTCATCTTTGTCGCCATATTTATTACAAAGTTTCGGCCTTTCAGTATCTGTCTATATTTCTGAGATGAGGTATTATGTACACTATTTACATTATTCGGACTATTGTCCTCATCTTTGTCGCCATATTTATTACAACGTTTCGGCCTTTCCGTATCTGTCTATATTTATGAGATGAGGTATTATGTACACTATTTACATTATTCGGACTATTGTCGTCATCTTTGTCGCCATATTTATTACAACGTTTCGGCCTTTCAGTATCTGTCGATATTTATGAGATGAGGTATTATATACACTATTTACATTATTCGGACTATTGTCGTCATCTTTGTCGCCATATTTATTACAAAGTTTCGGCCTTTCAGTATCTGTCTATATTTCTGAGATGAGGTATTATGTACACTATTTACATTATTCAGACTATTGTCCTCATCTTTGTCGCCATATTTATTACAACGTTCTAACCGAACCCTTTATTTCGCTCACTGTTTTAGACTCTTCTAATTCCACGTGCCATGGAATGGATGTCAGTTATTAGTTATTTTCTGTTAATTCCCCTCTTCAATTTCTCCACTGCATTAACCGGGTATTGAACTCACGATCTTTGGGTCATGTGTTGGTTAGATCCAGTGACAGGACCGAAAGAGTGAGTTCAATACTCGGATAAGGCAGTGCAGAACTTGCAGAGGGGAATTAACAGAAGATAACATCCATTAAACATGGAACGTGGAACTAGAACAATCTACCCCAGTGATCAAAATAAAGGGTTCAGTTAACATTCCAACCACCTGCAGAATGTCGGAGCGTACAATGTGCGAAACGTTGTAATAAATATAGCGACAAAGATGAGGACAATAGTCTGAATAATGTAAATAGTGCTTCAGTCCTTCTTCGGAATCAATATTTGTTGGCAGTAATATATAACATACGATATTTTCCTCACTACGACTATGACTGCCATTTTTTTGCCGCCTAATCCGGTTGATATTTTTCGAGAAATAACCTATTTCTAGAAAGCAGACATGACGAAAAGAATGTCTTTCCCTGACACAAATCACATAGGCGTAACAGACTTGAATGGATCTGGAAAATCGTGACTGATTCTTTCACACTCAGTAACCCGTTGTATCTTACTGATTTTATCTGCTTGTGATGGAATTATTAAAATAATATATTGATTACTTACACTTGCTCTATTATCCTAATCATTGTTGTTGCTATCCCAACGTTTTATGCCCTAAGGTTGATTGTATATCTGTGTAACCGTCAAGGAATTTCGAAAGGAAACTATGAATTTATGGTGGGCAGATTGCTAACATTTCCCTGTTTATGTCTAGAGCAGTGTTTCTGAAACATTTTCAGCAGCGGTACACCTGGGAAAGAATGAAATTAATACAGCACACTTAGCAAAATTCTTAAAGGGTACAAATTTAATATTTAAAGAAAACGATAGATTAAAAAAATACACAAATACGAACTTACACTATTACATTATTAATACAATATTAATATTACAGTATTATTAAACATTGTAATAAATATGGCGACAAAGATGAGGACACTAGTCCGAATAATGTAATGTAAATAATTGATATAATTATTTTTCTATCCTTTGCAAATGATTTAAATTTTAGTATGTTATTATGGATGATAACGACTACCAGTTGTCAAAATTTC
Source organism: Acanthosepion pharaonis (assembly GCA_903632075.3). NCBI lineage: Eukaryota > Metazoa > Mollusca > Cephalopoda > Sepiida > Sepiidae > Acanthosepion > Acanthosepion pharaonis. The sequence continues at coordinate 221,911 of CAHIKZ030005498.1, forward strand.
AGCTTTTCGCAGTTGTTATTTCTAACAAATATTACGTTTTAAAATTTTGTCTCTTAGTTTTGGACGCTACTGTATATGTTTATATATGTATATATATATATCTGTATTACTATTATGTATATGTATATATACATATATAATATTAATATATATATATGTATATATACATATATAATATAATATATATATGTATATATACATATATAATAGTAATATATATATATATGTATATATACACATATATAAATATATTACTATTATATATGTATATATACATATACATACATATATATGGATTTATATATTACTATTTTATATATATTATATATATATATATATATATATATATATATATATATATATATCATCGTATCTTGGTTCAAACGTACGTGATCGTGAACACCGCCACAACAAAATTTTATGGAAGATAGGTTGCCGGATAAACGCTGCCAATAACTGATAATATTTTGTTTTTTGTGCATACAAGTAATGGAAGAGAATTTGGGAGTTTCGTTTGTATATGGTTGTATATCGAGTTCCCTATTAGGACACGCTTCGCCACTGAAATGACTGTTCTTGAGGGCAAGATG
>CAHIKZ030005498.1:227500-242500 GCA_903632075.3 Acanthosepion pharaonis
ATCTATCTATTAATCTATCTATTCCTTTCTTTCTTCTTTCACGAATGAATCTATCTATCTTTCTATCTATTTATCTATCTATATATCTATTAAATCAATCTATCTATTGCTTTCTTTTTTTCTTTTAACGAATTTATCTATCTATCTATCTAGGATTGGTGTATAGAGAATTCCAATAACCAACAATTACTATTCTTAAAAGAGTGCTAAATACAAATAGAGCAAATATAACACAGTTTATTTCTTCTTTCATGAATCTATCAATCTAATTTTCCTGATTTGTCTGTCTATCTATCTATCTATCTATCTATCTATCTGTTTATCCATATAGGTACCTAACCGACGAAAATATAATAAGACGAAGCGAATTTCGACCGACAGAAATGTAATTCGTCAGTCGTATCACCTCCAATATAAACTCCTCTACACTGGGGTTGATAAGTCTGACGAATTATATTTTCGCCGGTCGAAATAAGGTTATTCCCATTTTGATTTTATTTTGTATTATTTTTTGTTCTGTAATAATAAAGGCATTGAGCTGTTTTTTGGATCAGTTTTATATTTTATATTACTATGATCTACTTATATTATGAACTAACGGAGTTATTGTTTTTATATATATATATATATATATATATATATATATATATATATATATATATATATATATATATAATGATGATGAAGGGAGACTTTAGAAACCCATGGGAATATTTTATTTTGCATGGGTTTTCGAACGTCTCAGCTTTCATCATCATTATTATTTACTCTGTTCTTACATTAAGCTCTCTTTCGATTCATATACACTTTGCAATTATCCATACAAATTATCAAATAATATATATATATATATATATATATATATATATATAAGTATTGTGTATATATAAGTATTGTGTTTGTCTTAGCATTATTTGTTATCACCTGTTGCGCTATTTACATTTCAGTTGAATCAAATTTGTTCTAATTAGCTCCTTATTAATTACTTTTGCTTATTCATTTTGTTATAATTATCCCCTTTAATTAGTGAAGCTAATTATCTACCATCCAGTGAATTTTGACTTAAGCACTCTGGCTAAATGTATGTTACATCTGATAATCGAAACTTTTCCAAAACGAAAAAAACAGCGGTAATTTTACAAGGTAGGTTTTTCTATATGTAAATTAACTTCACCGGAAGAGATTAACTTTCCATGGAAACTCTGCTGAAGTGATGCATTCTGTTACTTTTTAACATTTATAGGGTTTAATATATCTTTAAATCAAATAAATATGACCGTAATGTAACGTTTACTTTTACTGACATCACAAAAGGTGTGGACTTAATAATGTGCGTATCTTAATAAAATGGAAGATTGGAAAACCATTTTTTTATTTATTTTTGTGAAGTCAACGAACACTCGTTGACACTTTTGTGATATCAACGAACACTCGTTGTCACTTTTGTAATGTTCATTGTAGTAGAGACTTTGTAATCGCAGATACAACTATAGTAACGCTGTTGAACAATACTGGTGTCAGACGCCTTAGAATATCACTCGCACTAATAGTAGTTGCTAGATAATACTAGCTCGAATAGTAATCCGTATAGTGATCAGTATAGATAAATAGTATAGAGAACAGAGGTTAGAGCAGTTATAGCGATCGTCTATACGACAAGCTACCTCCATCTTCAGTGGATGTCTATATTTCTGAGATGAGATTAATGTACACTATTTACATTATTATTGTCGCCATATTTATTACAACGTTTCGGCCGTTGTACGCTCCGAACTTCTTCAGGTGGTTAGAATGTTGAACTGAACCCTTTATTTCGCTCACTGGGGAAGACAAAAACCACAAAAAACTCCTGAGCCGTCCAAGCATAAAAATGAATGCAATATTGGAACCAGTTATAAGGAGTGCCAGAGAAAAGTGATAATAACAGCAAAAATTGCAATATGAGCTCTGGTAAAAAAAATAAAATTAGGTTTATAATACCCAGAAATTCATACACAGATGTCCTCAAGGATACATGGCACCGTGGATAAAGGTTTTAGTTATATCCAGTGACAGGAGACAAAGAGTGTGAGTTCAATACCTGGTTAAGGCAATGGAGAACTTGGAAAGGGGAATTAGCAGGAGATAACTGATAACTGACATGCATTAAACATGGCGCGTGGAACTAGAACAGTCTACTCCAGTGAGCAAAATAAAGGGTTCAGTTCGACATTCCAACTACCTAATGGCCGAAAAATTGTCCTCATCTTTCTCGCCCTATTTGGGCGACAAATATGAGGACAATAATGTAAATAGTGTACATAATACCTCATCTCAGAAATATAGACAAATACTGAAAGGCCGAAAGGTTGTCATAAATATGGCAACAAAGATGAGGACAATAGTCCGAATAATGTAAATATTGTACATAATACCTCATCTCAGAAATATAGACAGATACTGAAAGGCCGAAACGTTGTAATAAATATGGCAACAAAGATGAGGACAATAGTCCGAATAATGTAAATAGTGTACATAATACCTCATCTCAGAAATATAGACAGATACTGAAAGGCCGAAAGTTTGTCATAAATATGGCAACAAATATGAGGATAATAGTCCGAATAATGTAAATAGTGTACATAATACCTCATCTCAGAAATATAGACAGATACTGAAAGGCCGAATCGTTGTAATAAATATGGCAACAATGATCAGGACAATAGCCCGAATAATGTAAATAGTGTACATAATACCTTATCTCAGAAATATAAACAGATACTGAAAGGCCGAAACGTTGTAATAAATATGGCAAGAATGATGAGGACAATAGTCCGAATAATGTAAATAGTGTACATAATACCTTATCTCAGAAATATAGACAGATACTGAAAGGCCGAAACGTTGTAATAAATATGGCGAAAAGATGTGGAGAATAGTCCGAATAATGTAAATAATGTACATAATACCTAAATCTCAGAAATATAGATAGATACTGAAAGGCCGAAATGTTGTAATAAATATGGCAACAAAGATGAGGACAATAGTCCGAATAATGTAAATAGTGTACCTTCTATTTATGCGTTTATCCCATGGTCACGTGATCGATTTAATTTAATAATAGGATCGCCTGCGTTTGCTCTCTGACGATCTATTAAAGAATCAAGTGACACTTTATTTCTGTCTAACATTTATTTGTCGACGATCTCCGTTCTAGCTGGAGGGACAAATTGGATCTCAACGCATTCAGCACATGAGATTTAACAACACCGTCTGGAGTTTTGTTCCTGCATATCTTCTAAAAGAGATATATTTATTCTTGTAATTTAACAAGATATGTGGCACCAAACGAAACGGGATGGGAAAACGCTGCTCTTACATATAAACTTAGCTAGCCACAATCACTGACTCAAACAATATACAATTTACGCCAAAAAACACTTTCTTAATACAGTCACAGTAATACCTCAGAGTCTCTAAAATTTCCTAACTAGTCCCAATATGTACAATCTGATATTTGTGGGCGGGGAATAAAATAAAAAAAATAAAAATCTAACCCCAATGTATTACAATCTATTATATGACTATTTACGAGAAACTAGACAAAATAGTGTTGTATTTTTTAAGCAAATCACCAAAAGCAAGGTGTGAGTGTTACTAGTACGCAATGGGTTGAAGAGAGTGGGAGCAAGTGTAAAGAGGAGTGTTTGAGTAAAGGATAAAGAGAAAGACAGAGATCAAGGTCAAGGATTGAGAAAATGTCCATTGACATTACATTTGAATATTTTAAAATTATAGCTATAAGGGAAGCATGTGATAGAAAGCAGGTGGAACTCATTGGAGGTACGAGATAAGAAGCTCTGGGCCACAAAGAACCTTTCGGTAGACAAGGTCGAATTTACTGCTTTGTGGCCCAGAAGTTAGGCACGTCAGCGTAAATGACGGTTCCGTATAGGATGCAGGTTCGAATCCTGTCAAAGAACGAATATTTTCTATGAAAATTTCTCGGACATTCAGGCCGGTAAATGTTATTTAATACTGTTTATCATAAACAGAGCATTTGCTTAAATACTTGTATCTATAAATAACAACGTTAAACATAAAAATGTCTTTAATAAATAAATTGTCGGACCTTGTCCATTTCTTAATATATATATATATATATATATATATATATATATATATATATATATATATATTCAGGCCAGTAAATGTAAATAATACTGTTCATTTAATAAACAGAGCATTGACTTTAATAAATTGTATCTATTAAAAATAACATATAAAATATATTCTGTTTATGTTATTTTAATAGATATAATTTATAAAATTAAATGCTCCGTGTGTGTGTGTATGTATGTATTCATGTATTCTATTTATATATTATTTTAATAGATACAATTACTTTTTTTAAACAACAAATCTTCGACAACCTTTCCCGTGTGACACTATTTAGCGGTCGCGTGAAAATTAAAAGTGAGAAATAATTAAGGCGAGAAGAAGCTGAAATAATTAAGGCGATAAGAATCTATCACGAAAAGACATACTGAGCGATGTTATTTTTGTTAACAAAGAAAAGTGGTAAAGATTTTATTTTCATTTGCGAAGGAGAGTATTTTTTCTCTCGCAGAAGTTAGGAAATTCATAAGATCTCGGATCTGTCGAATTAATTTATGTTATAAATAATTAATTCGACAGATCCGAGAACAATTTATTTTTGAAGAACGAATTAGACTCACACCACCAAAACAAGTTTTACGAATATCGCCTGAAGACACCAAAAACCAGTTATCAAAAAACAAGATATTAAGACTCGCTTAACAAACGCAAAGTTTCACGTATCCATATTAGCGGTTTGGGAGAAAGATGCTGTCCTGTATTCAGCAACCAGATATAAAATATTTGAACTTTTCGAGTTGTTACTTTATTTTCTTTTACATATACTTGTGCGGTGTTAACTTTGCTCGGACTCGGCTTGCATTGCGGCCCGGTGACTGATTGATTTCGTCTACCTAAGATCAAATCACAACGTGGGTAGGTTAGACTAGAAATCAAAGCAGTTACTTCGGTAACCAGACGTTGGAGGCGAGCTGGGAACGACAAAGCTGATACCGAATCCAACCAGATTCCCATCCGAATCGGCCAAGGGTTAGAACGTCACATTTGGTGCCGTGACCAAAACCAAGTCACATTGGGCATCATATGATAGCACGCGGGGGCGCGAAGAGGCCGGGGTGACGTCACACCCGAACGATCATATCTACTCAAGCGACTTACCTTAACGTAAACATTGACAACATATTATGAAATGGATTGTCCGACAATTGTTTAATATATTTTTCTGTTTATACTTTTTTTTTTCAATAAATACAGTTTATTTAAGTAAATATTCTGTTTTTAAAATATAGAGTATTAATTACATTTCTCGTACATTCAGTCAAGAAAATAGAATTTATAGTGTTAATTCAAATAACTTAAACTTACTTAAATAAAGTGTGTCTATTAAAAGTAACATGTAAACCCAAAATATATTAAATAATTGTCGGACATAATACATTTCATAATATATATATATATATATATATATATATATATATATATATATATATATATATAAGTTATGAAAAACTTGGTAATCCGCATGGGTAGCCCCAAGGAGAATGAAATCCTGAGAGCTCAATGAAAATCCAATTTAAAGAAAAACAGAGTACTTTAGGTTCCATTATAATAATTTATTTCACCAGAGACCTTCTATAGTGAAATAAATTATTATAATGGAACCTTAAATGGCCTGTTTTTTTATTATATATATATATATATATATATATATATATATATATATATATATATATATATATATTGTGTCTTATTTAGTTTTTTACTTATGCGTCCATATGCATATGTCCTTATTTTGATGTGTAGAAATTCACATGCAATTCTTCTTCTTCTTCTTCTTCTTCTTCTTCTTCTTCTTCTTCTTCTTCTTCTTCTTCTTCTTTGTTATATGACGTGTCTCTTCCTATCCTTCGTAAATCTGACCAATATGTATCCTACTACAATAACAGCCCGGGTTTTTTTTATTTTTTTTTTTTTGTGTGTCCATCCCGTGGGGTAAATTACCCGCAGTTTAATTCTGCTCTTCTTGGCTTCAGTAAATCTTGGGAGTGTCAAATTCTGCAGACCTTTTTCTTCCTTTCGTTGCAGCTGATCCAGGCATTTGCAATGTCTCACTCTCATTCTACGTCTTATTATCAATGTCGCCATTGTTCAGGTTCACCGTCCATAGCATTCAAAGATTCATTCAATAGACACACTGTTGCTTCAAGTCTGCTCTTCATCTTCGAGAAGATTGTCAAGCATTGTGTTATTATATCTGTATGCAATGCTATTATATATTTGTTTATTTGCCTATACGTCTGTATATGCTTCTCTGAAGACTTCATATATCCTGGCTTGCAAGGGCTTCTGTGTGCTATAATTAATATCTGTGTATAGATGTGCGCGTATATTATACTGCCTTTTAGTGTTCAAGCTAAAAACGCTTTGCTGAATGAGAATCCAGCGGTCGGTCTTTGTTGGGAAGAGTTGCCATTTCATGCAGGCTTTTGTCGATAGTGAAACTAATTATCTTCGCGAGATCAGAGCTTCGATAATAGGCCGCTCTCACGACCAGCAGAAAACAAGACAATAAATAAAAGAAAGAACGAAAGAAAGAAGGAGAATAATGATATATATGTATGTGTGATGGAATGATTTAATGATATGAGTAGAGCGATAATTATATAGTGACTTATATAGAAACTGGACAAAAGCAATTCATTATATAAGAATTATACCTACAGATATACGATGGAGAGGGTGGCCAATTCATGGCCTGATCATCATCCCAGAATCGCTATTTCAACGGCCAAACACCAGAAAACTTATAGAGGCAAAGAGAAAGAGAGATTAAGATAAAGACTAAATTAGATAGCTAAAATAGATAGACTGATATTCACAAACAAAATAAATGCCCAATCCGTTTTTACGATATGTCAGTTTTTTTTTTTTTTTCAATTTAATAAGAAATCAACTGATTGATATTGCTACAATAATTCATCATCTCGGATACATTTATATAGTGTTTGTGATTTTAAATATACAAAAGGTCCAAACCTAACGAATTTTAAGAAAATACCCACATAAGACCAGCTATAAAATCCAACAAAATAAAGCACAAATAAAATCTGTGCTGTCCGTTTTATTTGTACTTTGTACGAAAACCTTGGTCGTGTTAATAGTCCGGCATGTACTCAATAAATTTTTATATATATATATATATATATATATATATATATATATATATATATATATATATATATATATATATAAACATAAGAACACAGGATCATATATCTTACTGTTCTTCCTTTTATTACTATAATATATATATATATATATATATATATATATATATATATATATATATATATATATATTGGCTCCTACTCAAAGTTGGGCACTCAATCTTTATATATATATATATATATATATATATATTTAATTAAGTTATGAAGAACTTGGTAAACGGAAATCTTTCGATTCACTTCCCTCTCCCCCCTCTCTCTTTGCCATAAAACTCATTTGAATATGTCTGTTTTTTTTCCCCTTTTTCTCTCTTTCGATTCACTTCCCTCTCCCCCTCTCTCTTTGCTATAAAACTCATTTGAATATGTCTACCACCTTCACCCTCCCTGTTTAATTACAAAAATTACACTATCCCATTTTTCCTCTCATTTCATTGTTGGAAGTGTTACCTGATGATCCGAAATCCTTTAAAAAGGATTTTGGTGAAATAAATTATTGTAATGGTAACTTAAAGTGGTCTGTTTTTATTAAATATATATATATATATATATATATATATATATATATATATATATGCGTGCTTGTGTGTGTCTGTGTGGTATTTAGTGGCAAGTGCTCAATATCCGTGATAGAGCTAATATATTATTATTATTATTATTATTATTATTTTTATTTTTTTTTATTTCTGGCGTTTACACATTTCTTTCCGGGTCCCGCCCAGGGACCTAAGTTTAGAAATGGCAGCAGAACACTTTCCACTGACAATAACAAGAAAAAAAAAAGAAATTACATAGATAAAGCCCTTCCTAAAGTGTGGGCTGTACTTGTCAGAACAATTTTTTGTATCTCCTTGAGGCATGGACTTCAAGGAAGCCCTTCAATTAGTCTACTGCAATCTTTTCCAATCAATCTGAGAGTTCCAACTACAACAGGGATTGTTGATGTTCTCATATGCCACATTTTCGAGATTTCTATTTCAAGGTCCTTGTATTTGACCGCTTTTTGAATATCTTCACAGATACATTGCAGTCAGCAGGGACTGCCATATCAATAAGGAGGCATCGTTTTTGTTTGTGGTCTTTAATAACAATGTCTGGGCGGTTGGCTTTGATTGTTCTGTCAGTGTGTATTGTTTAGTCCCATAGAATTGTAACAGGTCCTATCTCCGTAACCGGATCTGGGTGATGTTCATACCATTTTCTTTCAGTTTCCTTCCCGTAGAAGTTGCAGATTTTCCAGTGCAGATATTGGCTCACACTGTTATGTCGGGTTTTATATTCAGTGGGTGCCAACATCGTGCAACCTGATACAAGATGATCAATCGTTTCTGGATATTTATCACAGAATCTGCATTTTGGGCTGACACAATATTTTAGTACATGTGCTTGATAATTCCTAGTTAGCAAGCATTGGTCCTGCGCAGCAAGGATAAAAACTTCAGTTTCCGCTTTCAACCCTGCACTACGTAGCCACTGATGGGTACGGGTTTTGTCTACGTCAGCTTGTTTGGTACGGGCAGAGTATTGGCCATGAAGCGGTTTATCTTGCCATCGCTTCTGTATCTGGTCGGTTGCATTCGTCTTTGCTGTCTTTTTTAAGTATTTTGCAGTTTCAGCCGGTGTATTGTGCTGTAGTTTCATCTATACGCCCATTTGAAACTCCATTTTGAATTTGTTGGCTTCTTTCATTACGGAGTAAAGACGCTTATTACTTTCATGTTCCTTGACGCATACCATCATCCAGTCTTCTGTAGTTTCCAAGTATCTTTGGAGGCCAATTGTTGTAGTTTTGTAGGACAGTTCTAGTTGAACTAATCCTCTACCTCCTTCGGATCTGGACACATACAGACGATAAACATCAACTTTGGGGTGATGCATGCGATAGCAAGTGAGAATCTTTCTCGTTTTGGCGCCCATTCGCTTAATTTCAGCTATGGTCCAGTTAAGGACATTAAAGCTGTATTGCACCACAGGGACAGCCAATGTGTTTATTGCCGATATTCTGTTTTTTGAGTTTAGCTCAGTATTTAGTACCAGACGTACAGGCCTGTAGTACTATTTTCTTATTTTTTCCTTCATTTGGGGGGGGGGTTGTATACCATCTCCTTCGCTAATTCCTAGGTACTTATAAGCTTCATCATGCTCCAGTTCCCTAATCTTTGTAACAAAATCTAAATATATTAAAGGTGTTTCTGTAATTCTACCTTTCTTGAAAGTGACTTTTGCACGTTTATCTAATCCTAAGTCCATACCTATGTTGTCACTGAAGTATTTTACATTATTGAGGAGGCCATTCAACTCATTGTCGTTTTTGGCAAAGAGTTTGAGATCATCCATGTAGAGTAGGTGATTGTATATTTTCTTATTTATTTTGTAACCATAGCTACTGTTGTTCAGTTCATGTGTAAGAGGGATTAAGGATAAACAAAACAGAAGGGGTGACAGAGAGTCTCCTTGAAAGATTCCACGTCGGATATTCAGACGGTTGGATATGGCAGTGCCCCCGGTGTGACTAAGGTATAGTTTGGTGTTCCACATTCCCATGCTGTGCTTAAGGAAATTTAATACCACAGGGGAGACTTTGTACATTTCCAAAGTCTTAAGGATCCAAGAATGTGGAACACTATCAAAGGCTTTATTATTATTATTATCATTATTATTATTATTATTATTATTATTATTATTATTATTATTATTACGTTTATTTGTGTTTATGTGTGGAAAATATGATTTTTACGTAATTTCTCTACTTATTGACTTGTATTTTTGTTTATTTATTGTTTGCATTTGTTTTTAGTATCGTAATAAAAATGTGTTTTAATGTGTGCATTGTCAGATGAGGTCTTATCGTTTATTGAGTAAATTGTATTGTTTTGTAAACGTAATTGTAGCTGGTTTCCCCTTCCGACAGAGTCTGCAACTTTTGGATTTATTGTAGCAGGCTGATAAAGTTTTTTTTTTTTTTTTTATATATATTTTGAGCGTCGTGATTTTTGGTTGTTTTTTTTTTTTTTTAAATTTCCCTTATATACTTAGAAAGTGTTGTGTAGTTCGCGTATCAACTATTTATAAATGATTTTTAGTATCTGTTGTTTCTTTTCCCAGGATCCTTCACTAACTCCTCTGTATATTTCTACATCGTTATCTGTGGCTAGGCAAATTAAATAGTTTTGCCAGGGCATTCCTGTCTGTCTGTTTCTGTCCTTCACACACACACACACACACACACACACACACACACACACTCTCACTCTCTCTCTCTCTTCCTCTCTTTCACATTCGTTAAATCTTCAGATTACCCCATTCTTTTCAACCTATCAGTCAGTCTCTTTCTCTCTTTTACTTCTTTTAATTCTCTTTGTTATTTTTTATGGAAGACGTAAACAACCTCTTCGAAAGTCAATCCATATCACGAATATTTCCAAGCATAAGTGTCAGCATCTCCTTGAAGTTGCATGCCATAATACGCTCTACCAATCTTAGATTCAAAATGTTTAGAATCAAAGTTTGGGAGTGTTTCAGGAGAGGTGTAGAAAGAAAAAGTGGCGGTATCCCAGCCACGATTTTCCAGACCCATTCAATTTTTTTTTTTTTTTTTTTTTTTTTTTTTTACGCTTAAGTGATTTGTGGTAGCGAAAGACATATTCGTTTCGTCGTGTCTGCGTTGCAGAAATAGGTTATCTCTCAAAATATCGACCAGTTTAGGAGACAAAAAAAAAACTTGGCATAGTCAATCTGGAGAAAAGGTCAGTATGCCATCTATTACTACCAACAAAAGTTGTTTCCGAAGTGACACTGAAGAGTTCTCCGCCAGACTAAGAAAGCAATGAATCAGAGTAATGAAATGAAGGTGATGTCGCCATATTCCTTTTTTTAATTTCAGCCCAGGCAAAGCGATAAATGCCACTTAGATTCAAGGGGTTACTTAGAGGGAAAGAAACTGAGAGAGGATAATAAAACAACAGACTTCCTGTTCTAGTTCAATATTTGTGGTGTGTTATTTTTCAGGTTTATATAACCCTTCCAAATGATAACTCTTTCTTTATTGAAATATTGATTTGAATTTTTCCTTTTCGTCATGCCTTTTCTCCTCCCCAAGCCGTTACATATATCTTTTCATTCATCAAGTAAGTAATGGAAACCTATGGTACAAAATATGGACAATTAACCTCATCCTCCTTCGTCTCCGTGTCTTGCTCTATCTGTCTGTCTTCTTTTCAGATCACCGAAATACTTGTATAGGGTAACATTTTATTTTGGGTAGGTCATTATTCAAAGCTGAATAAGATTTACTTGAGGGCTCAACAATTTGCCAAATACATAAGATTAAGTTATTGATAATCAGGTGAATTTTTAATCCAAAGAAACATTTTTTTTTTTTTTATATTTCTATCTTCGAATGGGATATTTCTCTCTTTCTAAACTGATAATAATTGTATCTGCCGTTATTTGCCACAGGGTAAAAATGAAGTAGAATATAAAAATATCGTGACGTTACTAGAAATCTAAGAAATTTATAGAAAGGGTAAGTTAGAATCGTGTTCAGTAGAGTATATCCTCTTGCACTGAAATGAAAAAGAAACTGTAATATTATTGGTCCTGATCTGAAATATCGGCTTCACTCACTTTCCCGCCGCCATGACGTAGTTTCCCCACGCCTTTCCTATAAATACCTTCATCGTAAATGTTCGAATGAACTTTCCTCTATGATACCTAGTATTTATCAATTTAAGCGCAGCACTAGATTGGCGGCTAGGTCTCATAATTTACAGTTGAAATGGCTGCTAGATGTAAATCATATACTAATTGTTTCTCCTATCGCACTTCCCGAATTTTCTTCCGGGTTCTTGCTTCACTTTCAACTTTGAACTTCCAAATTTATGTGCAATGGCAATCGCTGTCTTCTTAATTCTTGATCTTTTATTGTCTTCTCTGCTTAATAGTATAATTTCTCATATTCTCTAACACACGGTAAACGCTAGCGTTTTGTTATTGCCTTGCTTGGGCAAAAAATATGAGGAAAACATTAGTGATTAGGTAAATTGGAAATCCGAAGAGATAGATAGATAGATAGATAGATAGATGGATAGATAATTTTAAAAATATCAAATTGATAAAGAAAAAAATCTGGCAGATAGATAGATAATGAAGAAATTCAGATAGATAGATAGATAGATAGATAGATAGATGACGAAGAAACTCAGATCGATAGATAGATAGATAGATAGATAGATAGATGACGAAGAAACTCAGATCGATAGATAGATAGATAGATAGATAGATAGATAGATAGATAGATAGATAGATAGATAGATAGATGACGAAGAAACTCAGATAGATAGATAGATAGATAGATTATGAAAAACTCATATAGATAGATGGATAGATAGATAAAGAAAAACTCAGATAGATAGATAATGAAAAAACTTTGTGAACAAACTGAGATAGATAGATAGATAGAGAGAGAGAGAGAGAGAGAGAGAGAGAGAGAGAGAGATTGATAGAAAAATAGATATATTGAAGAATAGATACATTCATTTACAGATAAACGGAAATATATTTTATTCGCTTCTTTCTCATAAAACAAGAAAACACAAAATATTTCATAGAATATTAATATCTAATGTTATATAGAAGAAACATTTTATTTACAGTTAATTAAATACATTTATATATATATATGTGTTTTTTTTTATATATATTTTCAGGTGAGTGCATTTTATTTTTACATCCTACGCGTCTCTCGCCAATCATATTCGCCGGAAATTATATCGGTAAGTTTTATTCTGATTAATTTTTATTGCAAGTGGAATCTTTTGGCACTGGTTAATTAATTTAAAAGTAAACAATATGTATTTAATTCGTTTCGAAATCACAAATATTAATAAATGTCATTAGGAAATTAATGACATTTTTGCAAGAAAATGCCGAACCTTAAGAAAAAAAAAATACCGAAAACCCCAACAAAAAACAACATAAAAAGACAGAAATAAACAAATAATAATATGATTAACTCTTTCAGTCCTGACCACCGATTTACCGGTTGTAGAGAAAAATGACTTAATGCCCAGCCACCGGTTGAACGGTGGGTAAACGCTTGCGTCGTGTTTCTCTATTCTTGTGCATCAAGAGAGGCAGTACCTGCTGGGTAGAATGTCATACAAAGAAAGAATTCTGGCGATAAAGTGAAGCAATCATACGATCTCCTTGCTAAGTATAATACTTATATTTTTGTAACTTTTGTTATACCTACCGTAAATGATTACATACAGTGATCGTTATTCTCACTTATAGCGAATGAATACCTCGAATAACAATGATATATATATATTTGGGGGCATAGAATCAGAATCTGCAATTTAAAATTAGAAATTCATCGATAAGTGATAGTTTTGCAATTTTTTTATATTTCGAATAGTGGAAAAAGTGTTCGTAAAATACCAATTTTTGCGTTATAATACGGTAGATTTTGGTTGTACTTCAAAATAGAAGATTCTAAACTGTTCTAGAATATTCTCAGTAACTCTGTTATAACATTCAGTTCAAAATTGGATCATTCTGCAGTCACTATTCACTGATAACGGTTCTGATAATGGCTAGACGTAAGGAAATGACTTGTGCTCAAAAAGAGCTAATTATTAAGCTATGGAACAATGGAAAAAGTTACAGAAACATCTCCAGTGACAAGAACATACCTTTTCCAACAATTGGTTCATTTATTGCAAGATTTAAAAGGCGCAATACTGTTGAGAACAAAGGCAGACCCGGTGCTCCCAGGAAGATCTCTCCCAGTTTACGAAGAAAGTTGATGCGACAGATCCATATTAACCCAATGGCCATCAGACAAGACCTTCAGAATGATCTAAGTTTGTCAGGAGTTAATGTAACTAAGCAAATGATTAGTAATTAACTACGCAGAGACGGTATAAAGACGCCCTCCCCAAGAAAGACACCACTCCTTCTGAAATGGCATAGAGGAAAAGCGGCGAAGCATACGCACCCAAGAACACCATACTGTTGTGGATCCTGAGATAAATTCATGTCTCCAATGAAGGACAAACGGAATAATTAAATATAAGAAATAAAATGTATTTACACAATCATGCAAAGGGTAATACTATTAGTAAGTCCATGAACGCGGTTAGTAGCAAATACAGATGGATAGATACAGTCTCGAAGTAGGACTTCTTTAGAGTCTACGTGCTTGTAACTGACTTCTACAAGAGGTTACCTCACTATCTCCGTTCGTATTTTCTCGCTGACTGACTATCTAACTCTGGGTATTTAACGGCAGCAGTCCAGGTACACTGGTACAGTCCACTTATATGAAAAAAGGGAGGACCCCATAACACATACCAATTGTCAAATTTGGTGGGGGTAGTATCATGGTTTGGGGCTGCTTTTCGATGCGAGCTGTTGGCAAACTAGCAATTATAGACGGTAGAACGAATGCAGAAAAATGTCAACAAATCCTAAGCGAAAATTTATCGCTTTCTGTAGAGAAACTTGGGCTTCCTTCTGATTGTATCTTCCAGCAGAACAATGATCCCAAGCACACTGCTAAGAGTACGAAGAATTGGCTTGCTAATAACAACGTTAACAACTTACACCGGCCCAGTCAGTCGCCGGATTTGAATCCAATAGAGAATTTATGGCGGTTTTTGAAAAAATAGAT
>CAHIKZ030005498.1:247500-250000 GCA_903632075.3 Acanthosepion pharaonis
TTTCAACCCTTTTCTCACGGGCGGAATGTGGCGAGCTTCACATTGCTCTGTCACTATTACCATAGAAAGTGCTAGAACGAATAACTCTAACATTCAAATCCAGCTCTGCCATAGCACTTACATCGTAGCAAATCACTTATTTTCCCTCCGTATTCAACCGGTGAGAAGGAAGTTCCACTTGAAAAGCCGCTTCCCGTAAAACACTGCTCCGTGGAACAAACTCCAAAGAGGATGTTGGCCCGATCACTACAATCTATTCAAGTCTAGATTTTAACGCTATCTGCCCAAACTTGAGTGGCTCCCGGGCTCTGTAACTTACTGCAAAAATTATCAAAAATCACCCACATCATGCAGCCATAAATATATGATGCAGTGTCCCCCAGTATGTATTGAGAACCTGATGAACCATAACTCTTCTTCTTCCATGGTATCCTCAGCATCCTTCTGTAGAGATTTCAACTGTCTCTTCCTGATGTTAAGTATAAGTTTCCTTTTTGTTTCCATTTTCTCTAAAACTTCTTCGTTGCTCACATATTCGGTCCATGGTATCCTCAGCATCCTTCTGTAGAAATGTCAACTGTCTCTTCCTGATGTTAAGTATAAGTTTCCTTTTTGTTTCCATTTTCTCTAAAACTTCGTCGTTGCTCACATATTCGGTCCATGGTATCCTCAGCATCCTTCTGTAGAAATGTCAACTGTCTCTTTCTGATGTTAAGTATAAGTTTCCTTTTTGTTTCCATTTTCTCTAAAACCTCGTCGTTACACACAGGTTCGTTTCCAATAGGGAAAATACCATTGTCTCGATTATTAAATTTCACATATTACATATGAAATACGATAATAAAATGCAAGGTTAACATTTAGACATTTCTCAGTAGCGATTAAATCATTCAAAATATCGCTATCAGATTTCGAACGTAACTTACGCCAGCGTGTAGTGTTTTCATGTTGATCAGGAAAAATACCAGCCAATGTGTGTTTCATGCATTTGTGTATTACGTATGATTTACCCACAAGCAATTGTTTTTTTTTTTATCTTCGAAACATGTTAGTAAGGTAACAGTTTCAAATTGTTGCAATCAGATTTCGAACCGTATTTATGAGATGATCTGAAAGATTTACAATTGTTTCGACGCGGTTTTATTTTTCCTTCCAACATTTATTTATGAGGGCAAAACAGTTACCTGTCTCTTGGGAAAAGATTCAACGTTTACGTGATCAAATATTCCGTCTTTGGAAAAGAAATTACAGCGAAAATAAATCGAAATTCACATAAACATATTTAATATACATATATATATACACACACACACACACACACACACACACACACACACACACACACACACATATATATATATATATATATATATATATATATATATAACTCTGAGTTGCAACAAACGGTGAAGAACAATTGTGTATTTATAGAATAACACACACACACACACACACACACACACACACACACACACACACACATATATATATATATATATATATATATATATATATATATATATATACAGGGTGAGATGGAAAAATTGTCGCCATTTTTAATTCGTTGTATCTTTTGGATTTTGTCGACTGCACATTATAGTAGTGTCAGATAGGAACAGTGTGTGAGAAAAGATGCGCCTTGATGCCCGAAATTAAGAAACGGCGTGCTCTACTGCTTGGCATTCGCGCCAGAAGTTCCAATACAAACATTCCGGTGTTTGGATGGCCATCTGATGACAGAGCAGAAGACTTGCTGATTATGAAGATACAAACAGATTTGAAAACTCACTCAGAACATTCTGATTAGAAAATTACACCTGAATATATTGGTGAGTGTCTCAGACGCAACAAGGAGGCCTAACATCATGTCTTGAGCAGTTAGTGGCGCCCTGGGTCCAAATGTGGCTGCTGGAAACCCTATATCGAGCAACAGGCGCTGAATTATGCCACACAAGCAGGAGAACCCAATCATGACTGTTAGACTATTTCGTCGACCACATCATTCCTTAAATCTGGCCACCTAATTCCCCAGACGGCAACAATTATGCATGGGGAGCAGTTGCCAGAAAGAGAGAGAGAGAAAGAGAGAGAGAGAAAGAGAGAAAGAGAGAGAGAAAGAGAAAGAGAGAGAGAGAAAGAGAGAAAGAGAAAGAGAGAGAGAGAAAGAGAGAGAGAAAGAGAAAGAGAGAGAGAGAAAGAGAGAGAGAGAAAGAGGAAGAGAGAGAGAGAAAGAGAGAGAAAAGATGCAAGAGATTCCGAAATCGTCTGAGGGCCATGGTTGAAACCAATGGCAATTTTATTGAATACATTTACTCTTTGGTACTTCAAGATATTTTGGTATATATATCTGTTAAAATGGGATGTCAGTGTTATTTTCCTTTTTGCGTAATTTATCCATTGCACATCATATATATATATATATATATATATATATATATATATATATATATATATATATATATATATATCCTAGTGGATAGAATTCTGCCTGATACCCTCA
>CAHIKZ030005498.1:255000-292500 GCA_903632075.3 Acanthosepion pharaonis
TTCGAGTAAATTGGCCGATTAAAAGTCGTGAGGTATCGAATTTTAAGCAACAATCAGAAAAAGATTGTCAGGTAATTTATAATCTATCTAGATGTATACTTCATGTCCATAATTGGGGAATTATATAATATTTCTATATCGTTCGACAATAGAGATAAGCTCGGATTACATGTGCCATGTGTGAGGACTTGAATACTGGAGAAATTGATGACTTTTGTTTAAAATTCCAGTGTAAGCGTAAAAATAATATTTTTGCTCGAACTTTTTGGGTGGTGGACACAGACAAATTCTTGAGGATAATTGGAGGGAAAGGAAATCTTTATATATGAATGTTTGAAGAAACGGCGAAAAATGAAACAAATAAAAATATAAAGATTTGTTTGAAAAGTGAACTATGAAATGAAGCCGGAGAATGAAAAATATGGAAACCCAAAAGTCAACTTCATTTTCAGTATCGTGCAATAACAGGCAACAGAAAAAAATCTAAGCAAAGTATTAAGAACACTATTTACATTATACGGACTATTGTCCTCATCTTTCTCGACATAATTATTACAATGTTTCGACCGTTGTACGCTCCGGCCTTCTTCAGGTGGTTGAACTCAACCCTTTATTTCGCTCACTGGGGTAGACTGTTCTAGTACGTGGAACTAGAACAATCTACCCCGGTGGACGAAATAAAGGGTCTTTGGAAATCCCAATTAACTGATAAAGACCGGAATGTACAACGGCCGAAACGTCTTGAATATGGTAGCAAAGATGAGAACAAAAGTCCGAAAAATGTAAATAGTAGGATTCTGTCACGAAAAATATCCAAAGAAGTGTTAATGCCACATTCATTTGCAAAAAGGAAATAATTATTCTTAAAATATATATATATCAATATTTTTGAAGCGGTCGTTGCATCGGTATCCGGTGGTTATGTGAGAATAGGTTGTAATCACTGTTCGCTTTTATCACATTTCTAAGCACAGAACATCTTTCGATATCACCTCTCTATACATCGTTTTGATTAATCATTTCACACCAAGAAAGGCAATGAAGCCACTATGACGCAAGCGGAGTGCGAAAGAATATAAGAAAAAGAAGAGCGTTATTAAGGTGTGAGAACAATAAAAGTACCAGAATTAAGAAGATAGAAGATAACGATTGATATTGCGTTTATTTATTTATTTATTTATTTATTTTTTTTTGATGATCAAAGTTGACTGGAAAGTAAGAGGCCGGAAGAGAGATCCACAATCATGAAGTGCGAGAACAGAATCTGTTACATTTAGCCATTTAAACTGCATAAGGATGAGACCTAATTGTCTATCTAGTATTGACCTGCAATGCGTAAAGTCGATATACCAAAAAAGGAAAGCTCATTAAAACAATTGACATGAAAATGCATAGGGAAGCTAATTAATTGCAGTGGAAATATTCTTTGAAGACAAGATACTATGGGCACGAAATCGCTCCAAGTTAAAAACGGCCTTGTGCCACATCCCACCTTGTTAGGAGGTCTTGGGTAAATACTGAGATGCAAGGTCAGGACCGAAAACATTGCTTATTCGTCTATAAATTTTACTAAGAATATTTAATTAATTGATTGATTCGTTTTCTAAAATTTGTCCATATATATCCGTTCTTGTTTTCTTTTATATTCATTTTTGGGGGACCCATTGTCCGAATCTGCCTTATTTATTGTGGGTATTTTCTTTCCAGGAGTACACACGTGTTTCCTTTCACAACGCATATATAGACTCACACGACCCGCAACAGGCTAAATTATTTAGTAACTCAACTTCGCCAGATTTTTCCAGCATTATTTTAATTCCCGAAGAAGCTCATCTTCTGTGTTAACTTTCCTACGACGGAAACCTTGTCCATTATCGCCCGGAGCTTTTCATTTGGGTTAAGGTCAGGGCTGTGACTAGGCCACTGGAAGAATTGCAATTTACCCTCGCCTCGTGGTTCCTCTCTAGAAAACGTTTATTCTTTAAGGGTAGTATGATTAGGATCGTTATCGATCATTTTTTGACTTTTATTTATTATTTGTCCCCCAGCAGGTGCTACCATCCAAGGTCAGGGTGGACCTGGCAACAACAGCAATTAAGAGGTGGTCTACAATACTCAAGACATCCTATCTCCCGATCAGAGGCCTTGCTATCGGATGTAGTCTATCGTCATACCCACGACATCAGTTCTCTACATATATATACAGAAAACAGATAGATAGATAGATAGATAGATAGATAGATAGATAGATAGATAGATAGATATGAAGTGATTGTCATAGATAGATAGATAGAGAGAGAGAGAGAGAGAGAGAGATATGAACAGCCTGAGATAGATAGATAGATAGATAGATAGATAGATAGATATGAAGTGATTGTGATAGATAGATAGATAGATAGATAGATAGATAGATAGAGAGAGAGAGAGAGAGAGATATGAACAGCCTGGGATAGATAGATAGATAGATAGATAGATAGATAGATAGATAGATAGATATGAAGTGATTGTGATAGATAGATAGATAGATAGATAGATAGATAGATAGAGAGAGAGAGAGAGAGATGAACAGCCTGAGATAGATAGATAGATAGATAGATAGATAGATAGATAGATAGATAGATATGAAGTGATTGTGATAGATAGATAGAGAGTTAGATAGATAGATAGATAGATAGATAGATAGATAGATAGATAGATAGATAGATATGAACATGTTGAGATAGATCGATAGAGAGATAAGAAAGGAGTGAGATAGATATAAACATCCTATAATAGATAGATACGAATAGACTGAAATAAATAGATATGAACAGCCAGAGATAGATAGATAGATATGAAGTGATTGTGATAGCTAGATAGATAGATAGCTAGATAGAGAGAGAGAGAGAGAGAGAGAGAGAGAGATATGAAAAGCCTGAGATAGATAGATAGATAGATAGATAGATAGATAATGAAAAACTCACATAGGGTATTAATACAAGTATCTATATTTACATTATACAAGTCAAATAAATGATTTAGTATTTTGTAGGGTAAAGTTTTGCTTTAATAATGGACTTAATTCTTCGTGGCATGCTATAGACTAAATACTCTAGTAAGTCAACGGCCTTCTCCAGATTTCTTCAGCATTCATTTACTTTGCGAAGAAGCTCATCTTCTATGTTAACTTTCCTATTACGGGCACGCATGTCCATTATCGCCGAAATGTTTCCATTGGGTTCAAGGTCAGGGCTCTGGCTAGGCCACTGGAAGAGTTGCAAATTATCCTCGTCTCAACTTCTCTCTGGATAACGTTTATTTTTTAAGACAGTATGATTAGGATCGTTATCATTACTAAATCATATTTTGTCTTGTATAATGTACATAAGTACACCTGTATTGATAACGGCTTTAATTCTTCAAGACATGCTATAGACTACATAACTTTGTAAGTAAACTTCCATCGCCAGATATTCTAGAATTTCTTTAATTCACGAAAAAGCTCATCTTCTGTGTTAACTTTTCTATTACGGGCACGCATGTCCATTATCGCGCAAAGGTTTTCAATTGGGATAAAGGTCAGGACTGTGACTCGGCCACAGGAAGAGTTGCAATTTACCCTCGTCGCTCTTCCTCTCTAGATAACGTTTATTCTTTAAGGCAGTATACTCAGGATCGATATCGTGTTGGAAAGTAAAGCGTTAAACTAGGACAGAAAGCCACATTTGATTAACAAGAATATTGTGATATTGATGCTGAAAATTCTCTCCAAACGTTATTTTTTTAATTGGGTTTACCAGCGCCCTAGTCTCTATTGCTGCGTTCATTTTTCTTGCATCGTACTGTATCTACTGATCAGGCTCGACGTTGCTTAACTCCAGTGATCGTAAAGCGTACGGTGTTTCAACGTGATGTGGCGACATGCCTAAGGGTCTCTAAATATATAGCTAAAGCCAAAGTCTAGTTCTGACAGCAATATTCACGACGATGCAATTTCAAGGTTGAAACATCTGCTAGTTTACATCAACTTCAAACGTATATTTCCTGGTTTGTTTCTATCTGCCAAGGATTTTGCGATGAATTAATTATTCATGCATCTATTTGCAGTGTTGAATAGTGATGGTAATACTTAAGTCGAACACGAGTATGTAATTTATCTTCGCTCAGTTGAAATATTTTCGTCTTCACATCATTCCGAATTTTCAAAAATTGACGTACGAAATCATCGATAGTTTTTGTAGTATCAGTAATATTTCCTGTTTCACCGCGTACCTGGCAATAGTTTTAGCCATTTCAGCAAAATGTTTCCTTACAAGCACGCCGACAACATGCCACTGAGAGTATGAACTGATGTCAAATCCAAGACACCAATATGAAGTTGTTGAGATATGAAACTGAATCACAAATATATAAAATAGATTTCAAATAGCTTACTATAAAAAACACCATGAAATATTCAGACTAGTATCCTCATCTTTGTTGTTTTGATTACAAATGTCTTACTATAGGAATGCATTTCAAATAGCTTTCAAGAGAAATGGATTGCAAAGGAACTACTATAAAAATGCATTATTTCATGAATTATTCAGACTAGTATCCTCATCTTTGTTATTTTGATCACAAATGTCTTACAATAGGAATGCATTGCAAATAGCTTATAAGGGAAATGGATTGCAAATGAGTTACTATAAAAATGGATTATTTGATGAATTATTCAGACTAGTATCCTTATCTTTGTTGTTTTGATCACAAATATCTTACTACAGAAATGCATTGCAAATAGCTTACAAGGAAAATGAATTGTAAATCAGTTACTATAAAAATGCATTATTCCAGGAATTATTCAGACTAGTATCCTAATCTTTGTTGTTTTGATCACAAATGTCTTACTATAAGAATGCATTGCAAATAGCTTACAAGGGAAATGGATTGCAATGAGTTACTATTATTCCATGAAATATTCAGACTAGAATGAATTTAAGCGTGCTACTAGGTTGGTATCTCAGCGCCACCCATTCACTGTTGAAATGATTAAATATAACTGCCTCATCTACTCCAACAGCTTCTTCTCTCGCACTTCCCGACAGTGGAACACCCTTCTGCTAAATTGCTTTCCTGAAAGCTATAATCTTTAAATATTCAAATGTAATATCAATCGACATATGCTGATGCCTTGATCCTGATCCCCATCCTTCTCTATATCCTTTCCTTAAACACCCCTCTTGCTCTCACTCTCTGTAGCCGCTTGCGTGTTAGTGGCACTCTTGCCTTGCTTGGGGTGAAATGCTTCAAAAACATGTATTGCTAATTATCCCATAGCTATAGGGGATGAGGTGAATTCATCTTATTATATATAAGATTTATAATGTTTTAATTTATATTATAATGTTATATAAAATGGAGGACCAATTTTGTATTGTAATTAATATGTAAACTGAGCCCTAGAAAGGTCATTTCTATACATCTATATTTCAGAGAACTTAAATAAATCTGAAATTCATGCCTAATCACAATTTGATTCGTTTAAAATGGGTTATCAACCCTTTGCAGGTTATTTAAAGCCAGATTAAACCCATAGCTAAAGGGAGAAGACGTGGATTCATACCTTTCCAAATGCTATTTACACGTAAGTGAATAGAACGAACCGAACTTGAATCGGAATTCGACTCTCCGATGAACAATTCCGCGTCATTACCCAAGTTTAGTTTTACAACTATGTAAATTGATATATATATATATATATATACTTTCTGTTTTCATGAGATTTGACTGTAGGTTTCACCTCAAACAAGGCGATAATGCTACTTATACTCGGTGGGGACTTACAGAGAGTGAAAGAGAATGAGAAGATTTCAGTGAAGAGATATAAGGAAAGAATAATAAAGGAAAATGATTCATTTATACAGAAGATGGCGATTGATGTTGCATTTAAAATTTTCAAGACTGTAGTTGTCATGGAAGAAAGAAATCGGAAAACAGTTCCATATTTGCGAGAAAAGAAACCGGTAGAATTGTAGTGTCTTTTTCTCATCTACCTAGTTCAACAATCGCACCGGACATGTTTTCACTGCCACCTATACCCGAGAACTTGTCGTTCGCAGTTCGGGCTGGGGCAGCCCACACAAGACGGACGGAGATGGATGGACAGCGTGGTCATCAGCAATGATAGACAGCCTAAGAGAAAAGAGAGTTCAAAAATAAAACAGTAAGACCAAGCGGCCAATAACAGCAAGCTAAGAATCATTTGGTCGAGGCACTAGGTCGAAAAGCTAATCAGAACAATTTCCATGAACATTTGTAGAAATAACAGAGGGACGACATATCACGTAAGTGACTAAAGTTGAAATACCTGGTCAGGATTGAGTACATTACAAATCTTTTTCTATGAATTTTCTCAAGAATCTCGAGATATACGACACTGGAGCAGATATGATAGCAATATTCGATGCACGGACGAATCGTAGTTTCATAAATGTGTAAGATGGCTTTTGACGTAAAAGAATTTCTGGCACGACACAGTAAAGTTTCTCAGAATTAGACATAGCAACAGATTCAATCTAGCCTCTGTATTTCATGTCAGTGGAAAACGTAACCTCACCTTATCTGATAATTAATAGACCTTTGTTCTTGCATTAACTTCCTATCTTGTTTCAGATTTCTCTTAGTTTTCCGTCTATGTTCATCGTCCACACAGTGCCTTTGAAAATCTTATTCTGTTATCTTATATATAATAGTCCTTTGTTCATGATTAATTACCTCGCTTGTATATGAGTACTCTTGTTTTTCTATGTTTACTATCAAGACTGTGCGTTTCTGCCTAACTTAAATCGTTCGTTATATACACCTATAATAAATATCTTCTTTTACGTGTCGTGTCCTTTCAGAAAGTAGGCGGTCATAGCTCTCCACATTTTCCTGTCCGTTTTACTTCTTTGTAATTTTGCTCTATATCTTAATCCTCTTGCCGTATGTTATGCGATGCTTTCATTTGACCCTCTTGCTTTCAATATTTCCTGTGAGTGTCATATTTTCTAAGCCCTCTTTACTCGTCATGTGCTCTCGGAATTTCAGCTGTCTCTTTCTAATGTTTAGATTAAATGTGCTTTTTTATTTTCATTTTCTCTGAAACTTGTCGTTGCTCACGTGCTCAGTCCGTAATATTCTCTCTGTAACCCCACGCACCCTTCTTTCTTCTGGTTGGTCTCTTCTTCATCTAAGTAACGTCGATATTAGATTAACAGTTAAGTACACTTTTCTATATTTCTAACGGAATTTTTCTTTTTCTTAATAGTTTGCTTAGCTTTAGAAAGGCATCTATCGCTATTCCAGTGCGCATTCGGATTTCGGTAGTTGTATTTTTCGCCCTCTTTGAAAACACTCCGTAGATGTTTAAAACATTTACACTTGATTCATTTTCACATCTCCAATTCGTAATTCTCGTGTTAGGCTTTCGCATTTTGATAACAAGCATATATTGTCTTCTTACACCTGGTGTTTAGTCCTTTCTTCTTGCTTTCCTTTCCTACTTTTCGAAGTAATTTAAATATCTTCCTTTCTGATCTCTGTCCCTTCAGAATGTAGACGATCATGGCCCTCTACTTCTTCCTGTTCCTTGCAGCTCTTAATAAGTTTCGTCTTTTTATTTCTCCCTGACCCTGTTCTGTCATCCACTTTCTCAAGCACATGAAGTGTGTCACGCATTGTTTTCCTCTGTCCCTTTTCCCCACTCTATCCGTCACGTGACAATCAGACTTTTCAAGCCCTCTTTCATCAGTACGTGTCAAGGAAATTTCAACTGCCTCTTCCTGTTGTTATGTATAAGTTTCCTCATTCTCAAGTCTCTTCTTCATCTTTGAGGAGATTGTACAATATTCACTGCCATATGGGAAGACAGATATCAGGCAACAGTTTAGTACTCTTCTCTTTGTTTCCAACGAAATTTTCCTGTCTCTTAATACTCTGCTTAGCTTTTGGAATGCATCTTTGTCCATACCAATACGTCTTCGGATCTCAGTGTTGCACTTTCCGTCAACTGTTAGAATACTTCCAGATATTCAAATTTCTGTACCTTTTTGATTTTAGTGTACTCGACCTCTAAATTGCATTTTGCACTCAAGTTTTTACTGATGACGATGCATTCTGTCTTTTTGTAGTTTATGCTTAGTCCCTTCTTCTGGCTCTCTTTCGCTACCTTCTGTAGACAATTTTGTAGTTTCCTTTCCATGTCCGCTGTCAGCACTGTGTCATTTGCATATCATATGTTGTTAAGCCAATGATGAATCCTGATAGGGTTTCCAGTTCTCTCAGAATTGCCTCGCTGTATAAGTTGAAAAATTCCGGTGAGAAGACACACCCTTGCCTTACACACCTTTCTATTTTTGTATACCTGCTGGATTCATTTTATATCCATATGAAAGCGGTTTGCCGCCAGTCGAGATTTTTGATTGTTCTGATGTCTTTCCCGAATTCATTAATGTTGCTGAGCAGCCCTAACAGATCTTTGTGGCGTATTTTATCGAACGCCCTTGCGTAGTCTATAAAAAACAAGCTCATGTTCTGTATTTGTATTACTCTTTCTAATAATATTCTGTGTATGAATATTGCATTCCTCGTTCCAGTGTCTTTAACGAACCCGTACTGTTCTTGTCCTATATCTGACCTGATTCTACTGCGCTCTATATTTATCAGAATTCGGATGATGATTTTTGTTATTTGGCTGATTGTTTGGTGGAGTTCGCATTCGTTTGCACCAGGTTTCTTAGGCAGTGCTATGAAAATAGTTCTGCTGAGGTCTTCCGTTATGTCACGACTGTTGTTGATTTAATTTATTATTTCTGTAATTTTTACTATGCCAATATCATTTAAGCATGCCAGTATCTCTGTTACAATTCCGCCTGGCCCTACCTCTTTG
The DNA here is from genome assembly GCA_903632075.3 of Acanthosepion pharaonis. NCBI lineage: Eukaryota > Metazoa > Mollusca > Cephalopoda > Sepiida > Sepiidae > Acanthosepion > Acanthosepion pharaonis. The sequence goes on from CAHIKZ030005498.1 coordinate 263,891, forward strand.
TTTTTGTTCAATTTGGCCAGGGTAGCTTCCACTTCAGTTTTTTTTTAATATTTTTGGCCCGTCGATATTTCTGTCTATTTCCGGTTGTTCTCTTTCCTCGTGGAAATTTCCAATATATTCATTCCAGCGCTGAAGAATTTTTCTTTCATAATATGAGCGTTCGTCCTTGGAATTTATGCAGCGTGTTGATGAGCATGTCTTCAGTCCAGTTAGTTCCCTTATTTTTTTCTCTGTATTCCAAATAAAGGAAATATATACATAAAAAATTAAATATAATAACGTAAAATTAAAAAAAAATCATTCTAATTTTCCATATTATTTTTAATTATTTCTTATACTCATCCACATTTTGATTTACAGTAAGGTCGACCGTTTACAAGGCGCGGGGGCACTCGAGGTAGAGGGATACGTTAGGAGGTAATTTGTGTGGATAAGAATGGAAGATTAAGATGGTAGTGATTGGTGAATCATCTTCTTGGGAGCCGATTTCACGGAGCAGTGGTTCGCAGGAAGAAGCTGTCCGAGTGGAACTTATTTCTCGCCGATGTAATACGGAATGAATTTTGGTGGTTTGCTAGTATGTAACTGGCATTGCATGTCCTTCCCGTGAAGTTTTAAATTGGTGGAACCTCTTCCCAGCACTTTCCCTGAAAGTAGTGATAAAGCAGTGAGAGGCTTGAAATATCCCACTTGTTGGAGAGAAGTTGGAGAGTGCAGACTATTTCTAACTGTATCTCAAATTTGTAATTTACGTGGGTTATTTTGCAGTATAAACACCAAAAGGCCCCCGTATTGAGAATGTACCATTCTGGTGGGAAATTGCCTGCTTATTTCGAAAATAACATTAAAAAATAGCGCTTGATTACCGTTTTCGATTTATCACCAATACAAATTCGACCTTTTTCATGTTGTCCAGCCGCCATTACTGGCTTGGTTTTTATACATTTTCATCTACTAGATATACGCGGAAGCTTACTTAGTTAATGGCCTTTTTACAGCTTTTCTGATATTGATTATTGCGCGATTGTCGCGGATGTTATTTTAAAAAGTGTTTATTTTTTAAAATAAAGTTTTAAATGAATAGTATTTTTTTATTGTCCTTAATAAATCTGCTTATAGCTAATGAAACAGAATCACACCCTAAAATGTAATTAATGAAGATTTAAATTCAAGAAAATTCACAACACACAGAAAAACATCATTGAATTTTTTTTATTTTTTTTTTACTTTTCAAGCAGGCAATTTTTATTTTATTTTATTTTCATTGTCGGATTTTACGTTTTATCGTGCGTTATTTCACGCATTCATTTCAAATTTTGCGTATTGCGCAGTAATCGAGAATAGTGAGGCTTCCACACCACATCACTTCTCGAGGAAAACGTATGTAAACAAAGCCAGTAATGCCGGACGTTCTGTGTACGCGACGAGAAAGAAGTCGAATTGACATTGTCCATAACTTTTAAACGGTGATCGAACGCGATTGTTTAATGTCATTTTCGAAATAACCAGTTAATTACACACCAGAATGGTCAGTCAGTTATGTGCCATGCGTGATACACGCTTAGGCGATCATGTATCTTTCGTATCAGCAGATTGCCATTTCCTTCTGTGGTATACCAGGTTTTCATCCAACCCGGTCTGTCCTGCAGTTTTACCCATAGCTGGGTATTAGAAAAGTAAGTGAATGCAATGGATTCAACTGGAATTCGAAATCGGCTCTTCGATTCCTTAATCCGATCCGCTATCTATTGCTCCAGAACATTCGCAATACCAGGAGGAGGGGATTTTGATGCTTATACTGCAAATTAACGTTTGCATGTTGGTCTGTTTCTTTGTCCTGAAAATCATATATTCTGTCTCGTTACACTTAGTGTTTAGATATTTCTCCTAGCTTTTCTTTCCTACTTTTTGCTGTAAATTTAAATATAATAGATAGATTTCCCATATTTCTCCACGCCCCCACCGCAAAAAAATTTAATTCTCATTTTTCCATATTCTTTGCAATTATTTCCTGTCCTTATTATATTTATTTCCTTAAAAGAACCAGTTTAATTCCTGTATCTCCATTGCTTTGAATTATTCCTTGCCAGTTCGTTTACCGCTTTACATTTTCAATAAAATTGCTATGTTAATTCCTAATGAAACAATCGATTGTTGCTATTAATACCTTTCTGTGCCTTTTACTAGCCTTCTTTATTTTCTTGATTTTTTTTATAATGATTCTCCCTTTCCATTCATGTTTCATACGATTTTATCCTTTCCTTTCTTCACTATTTGCCTATTGCTTTAGTCTCGCTTTCTCTTCTCACCCCTTGGGCGATATCTGGCAAGATATAACCTTCCTGTCACCTTGATCAACTTAATTAATTAATTAAACAAACCGGAACTCCGTTGCACTTCTTCTTTCTTGCTCGTACCTCTCTCCCTCTCCCTCGAGTCTCTCCACTTTCTAAATATCTCTCAATCTTTTTCTTTCTCTCTCTCTCTCTCTCCCTCTCTCTCTTTCTTGCCGAACAATTCGTTCCCTTATAAACCCTCTCTTTTTACTTATTACCTATCAGTCTCTTTCTACTTCTCTTACGCTTTCCTTTTGTCAAACATTTTTATTCTCTTATTCATCCATTCCCTATTTCAATTTATCTCATTCTCTTTCCTCTTTGTATATATTTACATTTCAAATATTGTGTGTTATTTCTCTTATTCTCTTATTCTTATTCTTATTCTTATTCTTATTCTCTTATTCTCTGTTTATTCTCTTATTCATCCATTCCCTATTTCAATTTATCTCATTCTCTTTCCTCTTTGTATATATTTACATTTCAAATATTGTGTGTTATTTCTCTTATTCTCTTATTCTTATTCTTATTCTTATTCTCTTATTCTCTTATTCTCTGTTTATTCTCTTATTCATCCATTCCCTATTTCAATTTATCTCATTCTCTTTCCTCTTTGTATATATTTACATTTCAAATATTGTGTGTTATTTCTCTTATTCTCTTATTCTTATTCTTATTCTTATTCTCTTATTCTCTTATTCTCTGTTTATTCTCTTATTCATCCATTCCCTATTTCAATTTATCTCATTCTCTTTCCTCTTTGTATATATTTACATTTCAAATATTGTGTGTTATTTCTCTTATTCTCTTATTCTTATTCTTATTCTTATTCTCTTATTCTCTTATTCTCTGTTTATTCTCTTATTCATCCATTCCCTATTTCATTTTTATCTTTGTATATATTTCATTTCTGTTATTTCTCTTATTCTCTTTTGTATTATATTTTATTCTCTTATTCTCTTATTCTCTGTTTATTCTCTTATTCATCCATTCCCTATTTCTCTCATTCTCTTTTCCCTTTGTATATATTTATAATTTCTATATATATATATATCTCTTTATACATATATATATATATATATATATATATATATATATATATATATATATATATATATATATATACTGTAAATCTTTCTATCTGCAGGTCTTTTTTTTTATTATTTTTCATGCGATTTGTCGCTGCTTTTCATTTTCTCTCTTTAATTTATTTCTCTCCCTCACACATTCTCTCTCTTTCACCCCCACACTTTCTCCCTCTAAAAACACACATACTCTCTTTTTCAAGCACACATATTCTCTCTCTCTCTCTCTCTCTCTCTCTCTCTCTATATATATATATATATATATATATATATATATATATATATATATATATATCAGTGTCTTCACCTCTTCATCTTTCTTTCTGATTTTACTTTCCCCCGACATATTACTCTCTCTTTAATATTTCTTTCCCGCTCTTATTTTTTCTCTCTTTCCTTTTCTCTCCGTCTCTTTCTTTTACTGTCTCTATTTCTTTATTTCTTTTTCTCTCAATCACCTTCTCTATGTCTCTTTAATATGTTTTTTTTCTGTCTCTCGTTTTCTCTGTTTTTGTCTCTTTTTCATCGCCTATCTGTTTCTTTTTATTTCTCCATCTCTTTCTCGGAAATTTTCACCATCTTCTCTGTTCCTTCCATCTGCCGGTCTGTCTGTCTCTCTCTCTCTCTCTTTTCTTTCTTTTCCTTTCTCTCTTTTTCTCTCTTTACTTTTCTCTCAGTCTCTGACTTTTACTATCTCTATTTCTTTATCTATTTTTCTCTAAGTGTCTTTCACTAACTTTCTTTAATATATTTCTTCCTTTCTCTAGTTTTCTCTCCTTTTCTCTCTTTCTCATTGCCTATCTGTCTCTCTTTCTGTGTCTCTGTCGCTCTTCTCCGACATTTTCATCATCATCTGTGTCCATTCTATCTGTCTGTGTCTCTCTTTCCCTCTTTCCTTTTCTCTTTCTCTCTTTCTCTTTCTCTCCTCCCCCTCTCTCTATGTGTCTCTTTCCTTTTCTTTCGGCCTCTCTCTTTTACTATCGTTTTGATCATCTTCCATGTCCCTTCTATCTGCTTGACTATCTGTCTGTCTTTTACCCTTCGCCACTGCCTGTCTCTTCCCCCTTCCCCCTCTCTCTCTTTCTCTCACTCTCTCTCTTTCTCTCTCTCTTTTACGTTGTCCCATTGCATGTCTAATTTATTTTGCGTAACTCGGGCAACCTTTGTGTGATTAAACAAAGACGAGTCAATTCTTTTCATGTCATGCCGTCCACCTGATTTTAATATCCTGTACAGTTGCCTGTTACTGATGCGAAAGTTGCCGCTAGATGGCAGTAACAGATCTACTAACGAAATGGAATTAAGATATCTGAACAATTAGGGCAATGGGTTTTGAAAGAATAACAATGTGTAATGTAATATATATATATATATATATATATATATATATATGCATTATATGTATGTAAATATATATATATAAGCATTATATGCATTATATGTATATATATATGCATTATATGTATTTATATGCATTATATGTATATATATAATATATGTATATATATGCAATAAATGTATATATATACAATATATTGTATGTATTTAGGCAGAATATTTTCATTTATACACGTTTCATTAAATAATATAGACAAGTGTTGTCTATTTATTTTATGTAAAATTTGTTCGTAACATCTGATAAGTTTGATAACATTATCATTAAACGAAGAAAGAAATTCACAATATTGATCCATATTTTTTTTATTGATCCATATTTTTTAATATAATCTAAGCTTTCGGCTTACTTAAGCCATTATCAAAGATGTAAATCACAAACATATTAAACAATATACGGACACGACAGTGATGATAGTCTGTCATTGTTTACATAGTTAATCACTAAGCAACGATAAACACGCGCATATAAGACGCTAGAAGCGAAAATCGCACCGCATCTCATGACGTCACATAATTATATAATTGGTAACAGAAGCTATTGGTTTATACCAACGACTTTCCATACTTCATTCTACAATTCACTCTCGTGTAGTCATGTGTGACGTCATGTGGAAATTCAATTGAGTTGAGCAATTCAAATCACAAACTCTGCGGAACGTGAAAACTTCACATCACGAACGTTAACTTTGATTCCTTGGTAAATCGAAGAAATAAATTTGAATTTCCTAATCCAAAAACTATACTCCATAGCATTATATTTCGAACTGAACCCTTTATTTCGCCCCTAGTGGTAGATTGTTCTAGTTCCATGTTTCTTACGGGTGTCTCAGTATCAGTTCAACTCAACCAGTTTCTGTTCACTTCAGTTGGAGCCAGGTATTGAATTCACAACTGCCTTGGGTCTAGTCACTGGATTCAACCCTGGGCCATGTGTCGTTGGAAATACGGACAATACCTTATACCAGAAATATAGACTGATAAATAAAAATCAGAAGCACTATATACAGTGGCCAAAAATGTTTTTAGCCTTGAGAAATAAACTATATCCAATTTCAAAAATTAAAATACGTAATCCCAACTCAACATAAATAAACAGTATTTGTAACTATAATGGAGTAGGTCCTCCATTTGCTAAGTCCAGTACTTGTTTTCGATTTTTCATGGATTTGATCAAGTTATCAACAATCGTCGGATCCATATTTTGCCACTCCTTTAGCACTGTTTCTTTAAGGGTTACCACTCACGTGATTTTCGTTGCACCCTGTAGAAGTCTTTGGTCAAGACGCTCCTTTACGCGCTCCATTGTATTCATGACAGATTTTGGGTTAACCATGGCAGTAACTTGATTCCTTGCAATTCCTTCCGGGCCTGTGCTTCTTTTGCTCGTATGACATGGCGCTACATCTTCTTGAGAAAGGTGTATAGTTTTGTGAATCTGATAGTTGCAGTTGTCCTTTCTCTAATATTTGACAGTATTTTGGAGCATTCAATCGCTCGTCAACAAGAATCAACTTCAAGAATTCCCTCTAAGCCATTACTTCACGTTTCACAGTCACCTGCACACATTTAGTGTTCCAAGTCTCATTCTAATTTCTCCAAACATAAACCTGTCCCGAATTCGAATATTGCCACAATTTACTCTGATCTGATCAAAATACAGACAGCTGAACTTCATAAATTTTGCTCTCGAATTCTCTTGCCCAGTCTATACGCCTGTTCCTGTTAACCTCTGAAATCAAGGGTTTCTTTCTTGCAACTCTTCTTTGATAGACTAACTCTCTGTGTGTTACTTATTGCATATGGCGATATCTTCATGCTGTTGGTGACATCTTCCTTCCAAGCCTTTGCTACTCTGCTCGAATGTCATGGCGCTCCATCTTCTTGATAAAGGTAGACACTCTTGTCAATCTGATTGGTTTCAAATGGTGGCAGTAGTCATTTCTCTAATATTTGACAGTATTTTGGATTATTCAACTGCTCGTCAACAAAAATCAGCTCAGATTTCCCTGCAGACCAGACAGCGCCCAACACCATTGCTCTAATCTCTCCATATCTCATGGTCGTCTGCAGACATTCAGTGTTCCAAGTCTCATTCTCATTTCTCCAAACATAAACCTCTCTCGAATTTGAATATTGGCAGAATTTACTTTCATCTGACCAAATTACAGACTGCCAAAATTCATAATCGTTTGCTCTCGAATTCTTTCACTCAGTTCATACACCTTTCTTGCAAATCTTCTTTGATAGCTTAGCCTTTTTCAAAGTTTTTCTCACCGCATATGGCGATATTTCCATGCTGTTGCGACAGTTTTGACGCTCTGACAACGATCTCTGATGACTTCCCTCTTCGGCGCTTTTTCCTTCCCTTAGACACGATGCTTGGTCTTCCTGAACGTTGTTCCACACGTCAATGGCCTTCTCTCTTAAATTTATTGATAATATTATTAACCGTTTGATGATTAACCCTGGACAAAACCTAGCAACTTCTCTATGTCTTTGATGCCATCTTATTATTTGCCCTTGTTGAAATTCGCCAATTGCCTTACATCTGCGAACTTTCATTGCAAAATATAAGTCAACTGTGGTTCATAGATGAGTGTAGCTTGATACTAACACGGTATTATTTGAAAACGAAGAAGAAACGTTATCGCACAAAAAAATGAGAAGTAAATAATATTCGGTATATTTTCGGTATATTTCCGGTAACGCTTCCAGAGCTATTGAACTAACAGCTCCTTTACACTTTTTTGTTAATATTTGTATTTTGTTTAATTAAGAAGAAGCAAGAAAAAAAATCACGCCATTTGTCATTCGCTTACCCCTGTGTCATTGGTTATTTGCCTGGCATCTGATTATAACACAAATGTTGGAAAAAAATAAATTTGTACAATAATATAAGTAATGTATTATGTAATATAAGTAATATATAAAAATGTGTGTAATATGTAAGTAATATAATTAATATATGCCATATATGTAATGTATAAGTATAATATTTAATATATAAGCAATATAAAATTTTTATAAGTAATACAAATAATATATAAGTTATATAAGTAATATATAAGTCATATAAATGATATATGAAATAAGTAATATACGTCAAAATATAAGTAATATGTGTAATATTTAATATAATATACGTAAGATATATATAATTAAGATATATGTAATATATCTAATATTTTAATATAATAATATATAAGTAGTATAAGTAATATATATGAATATATATAATATATATAATATATTTAATATTTATGAAATATAAGAAATATATAAATAATATAAGTTATATATAATCATATAAACAATATATAAAAAAGTAATATAAATAAATATATAAGTATATATATGTAATATTTAATATAATATACGCAATATATATATAAGTAATATAATTAATATATATAATGTATGTAATATATAAGTAATATATCTAATATATAAGTAATATAGATAATATATCTAAGTAATATGTTTAATCTTTTAATATAATATACGTAAGATATATATAATTAATATACGTAATATATATATATATAATATAATTAATATATATAAGTAATATATGTAATATATAAATATATAATATATATATATATAATTAATATATATATATATATATATATATATAAGTAATATAAGTAATATATTTAATATATATGTAATATAAGAAATGTATAAGTAATATAATATATAACATAAGTAAATATATAATAATATATCTCATATATAAGTAATATAAGCAATATATATAAGTATATAATATAAGTAATATAAGTATACTATAATATAAATAATAATATATAAGTAATATAAGTATTATATATATAATATATGTTATATATATTTAATATAATTAATATATAAGTAATATATAATATAAGTTATATATTTGAAATATATTTAATATCCAGTGTAACCCGGATATAAGAGATAAGTCTCTTATATCCGGGTTTCTCTTATATCCGTGTTTGGTCTATTTTATATACATTAACGCAGGCTCTAATTTGGGACCAGAGAAAAACTCTCTTATATCCGGGTTTCTCTTATATCCGGGTCTCTTATATCCGGGTTACACTGTACAAGTAATATAATAAATATATAAGTAATATAAGTAAAATATAAAATAAGAAATGTACTACAAGTAATTTATAAAATAAGTCATATATAAGTTAAATATAAAGCGATTTATATTAACTTTTTTTAAAAATTTATTTATCGTCTGCTTTTATGATATCAGATAAGTATTTTCATGTTAATGTCATTTAGCCTTTTACTCTAACAATCATTTCAACGCTTCATTCTAACCCGGGTAAAAGCAAAACCTGAACAAATGTCAACTCCCAATCCTTTCACATTTATCATGTAGTTGCCTCAAACAAGAAGGTTGTTCAGTGGAAAAACACTATGTAATCAAATCCTATTCTTTGAGCGAGCATAATGAATAAATTGAAATAATCTAGCAATGGCCACTTAATTTTAATATTCGATGCAGTTTATCGGCTCTGGCGCCAATGAAACAAAAACATTTCCGCTTGCGAGACTATAAAATGAAATCAAAGGAAACGGAATGAAAGAACGGATTCGAAATCATCGGAGTGATAAAGCAAGAATAAGAATAAGTAAATATATAGATAAATAGGCAATATTTTACCTACTTACAAAGAGGTCTGTTTCCTGGGGTTGACTTATTCTTTTGAAAATTGGCAATTTTGACCTCTCCAAGTCAAGGATAATTTTCCCTCCTTATCCTAATAATATCGACTTCTACCACCTCTTTTGTTGGCTGCAATGTCATTTTCTCATCTAAGTATATATTACTTTACTGCACCTTTTCTATAACTAATCGAATAAGTCTTGGAAACCTCATGCTAAGCTCTACATATATAACAGCCAGATGAGGCCCAAAAAGCAGTACTGTTGTCATATTTAAGGGATTTGCCCAGTCCTCACTTTCCAGTCGTATTTATATACTAAATAATAAATATATATATATATATATATATATATATATATATATATATATATATATATATAATGACATATATACGATTTCATTAGACATATAGACCTAAGGATAAAGTGGACGTCGAGGAGGTTGTAATGGTTAACTAGCTTGTCTCGCTAGAACAATTACGACTGACTAGTGAGTTAGAACCTTACTGTGTTCCCCTTAATTTTGGCCTTGTACCACATCAAAGCTACGCTTGGAAAATCACTATAGGCGTAAGGATAAAAAAAAAAATCCCAATTCATAGTTCGAAAAATAGTTATATACATATATATATATATATATATATATATATATATATATATATATATAATACAATGTTTTCAACTTGCGAACAAATATGTTCTAAGACCAGCCCCCCTCCTTTTCCGATTCTTTCTGTCTTTCCCACGTTCAAGCCAAGAACTCGTAAACTTTGAAGCGATCCAACCAGAAAATCACCTAGTTCCAAAATCACATCAGTACAAACTCGGCTCATTTGTAAATTTCTATACCGCTGATTTGACGATTTGTATCTATAAAAGAACGTACAAACATAAAATTGTCTTTAAATAATTGTCAGACTTTGTCCATTTCATATTATATATATATATATATATATATATATATATATATATATATATATATATATATATAGCAAGATCATGCCAATAAATCAACTTATCTGTCTTGAGGGGTCAGTCGAGTTGATATCTCCACGCAGAGTTCTAATTCGCCGAAGGGGGAGTCCTTATGCGATAACAATATTTTGTTTATGAAATTATTTCATTTATTTTGTAGAATCTTTTGCTCAAACGGATGGCACATGTATTTTCTAACAAGTTTATTTTTTTCGTATATTCAGGCCAGTAGATGTAAATTGTTACGAATTTAAAGCATATATTTTCATCATTTAAAATACAACATATAGAAGAATCTATAGTTAGGAATAATAAACCTCTCTGGAGATTGGTTTGTTTTGTTGTTTGACTTTTCTTTTTTTTTTTGGTTGGGGGTAGCCTATCTGTTGCACCGGCCTCTAACACAAGGGAATTACACCGGTTCTCACTACATATAGTGCCAGTAATACCTACCCGGGGTAAGCAGCGACAGTACTACAACTGCCTAGCTGAGTAGTACCCGTTTCCTACCTTTGTACCTGTGATGTTAAATACACTTGATCTTTAAACCAACTTCGACTTGATTTTCTTATTTTTACTATTGTGTCACGATACAACACTATCAAACTATTTTGGATGTAAATCCAGATGCTAAGAAGTACTTTATCCGTTTCCTTTTTTTAGATATTATCTCCGATTTTAATAATTTACTTTCTTAACACACATCATGATATCCGATGTTGCATTCCATGTCTCACCGCTTCCAATCCTTCAGACCCCCAAAGCCATTTCATCGACTGTATCAAAGAAAGACGCTTTTTTTTTTCTAATTCGTTTCATTATACGTGAGGATAAGATGCGGTAGCATCCATTCCAGGAGGTAGCGGAAGGAAGATCTTTAAACGAACGCTTAATTAGACATTTGGCTTAGCATTCTGCCAAGCATCTCTATGTAATCTGAGTGCCGTATTGATCTTATATCCAAAACTTAGCCAAACGCGATCCATCACTGTCATAATTCCGCACCAACGAGGTATTCTGACCAGTCGCTAGCCATTCTGGACCAGATTCCTTATTCTGTAACACCGGGTAGAATAACAATTATTGGCGCGAAATGTGAAATCTGCGAAGTGCATTCAAGTTTCGTCTTCTTAAGTTGCTTTTGCTTCACTATATTGTTAATGGTAATATTCGGTATGCAATGACGGGGCAGCCATTGTTACCAATATTTGGAATTTCTAAAAGGTTTCCATAAAAAAAAATTTCAGGAAAATAGCTTTCTAACTGTTATTGCTGTTACCAGTATTGACGAAGTTTTCCTTCCTAACCTTTTGTTTGAAGTAGTGTGGAATGTCAGCATATTATGCTATTGTTTTCTCTTCAAGACACATGACGTATACATTTCACTTGTTGTGTTTAAGTTTCTCCAGTGAAGTTGTTTCTGTTATTTGGTACAGTTCTTTGTTATTCTGAAGCGCAAATGCTCGAGGTTAGAATAATGAGGGTCCTCGTCGTTCTGAACGAATTTTACGACATAAATAGTATCCATATAAATGTCTCAGCATGATGAGACAATTAAGGGTAATGTTTATGCTTTGTAGTAATTTGATGTATTGGACGAACTACACGTAGCGCAGCCTATTCAGTGTTCAGTTTCCTTTTTTAAGTATTAAAAACAAACCCCAAACAAGGCGGAAATATCACAAGCACGCAAAGGGTTACAGAGAAGGAAAATAAGAAGAAAGAGTGGTTTTTGGCGAAAGAATAAAAACAAGGACGGTGATCAAGATCAAGAAATCAAAAATATCGATTGATATTACATTTAAATTTTTGAAGATTAAAGTCATCAGAGAAGTAAGTAAGAGGAAGGGAGTTCCACTGTTGGGAAGTGCCTGAGAAGAAGCTGTTCAAATAAAAGAGGCGGTTAGATTTAACTCTTTCGACAATAAAAGTGGGGGAACCAAAATGCCAATCTAATAGCACACTTAAATTCATGCAATCGGGGCACCGGATAAAATAGCTCGTCAGAGCAGTTGTCATGAACATGTTTGTAGAAAAGACAGAGAGAAGCCACATCACGTCCTTGAGAAAGTGATTGAAGTCGAGATGCCAGGTCAGGATATATATTGCATATCCGTCTTTGGAATTGTGCCGAAGACCTCAAGATGAACAGCGGAGGCACCAAACCATATACGGCAAGAAAATGAAAATAAGGAATGGTAGATTTGTAGATTTGAAGGATGGACTGAGACTAGAAAAGAACTTCTGGTGCGACAAAGAGTTCTAACTTTTCTTCAGGTAGATGAAGCTATAGATTCAATGTAGTTGTTCCACATCAGGTCAGTGGAAAACGTGAGAACAAGTAGACACAGAAAGACGGTCAGATGAAGTTGAGCATCAGCCATATACTGATAGGATAAAGGGTGGTTTCTCTACGGCGGATAAATTAGAGCTGTTTCTTTTTGGTGGCAGTAAATTTTACAAGCCGTTCCCTGCTATAGTCAGCCACAGATTGCAGGCCCTATTTGAGACTGTTGAAACTTGACTAATGCATGGAATAATAATGCAAATAGAACAAAATGTATTGAAACAAGAAAATGTACACAATATTTACATATAGTCTTTTGTATATTCTTGGTAAGACCGTTCCTGGAGAATGTGTTGACTTAGTCGCAGTCGAGCAGAGTCTCTGGATTGAATCTCTTGATTCCTCTCCCGTCTTCCCGGTACCAACCATATTTATATGGTCGGTTCTCCACTATGCAAATTAGGTGGATCCTACCACAACAGAGACTAACGACCAGATTAAATTTGCCAGCAATGATCTGTAATTCTAAATGTATTAGAACTGATCCATGTATTTGAAGTGTTTTTTTTTTGTATTTACTAACTTCACGTCCCCTTTTTAAATCTTTCTTGTGTCTGTTTTTATATGAGTTTCCAGATGTACTATAATAAAATATGCCCTCTCTCCTATGTTTTGTCTTTCTCCATTATCATTCGTAGCTTTCTCAGTTGGTTAAATGACACAACGGTTGTCCACGGACTGCCGATAAAACTCAGCACGCTTGAGATCTTCGGGGAAAAAATTAGTTCGTAGAATGTCATTCTCGAGGATTCGAGCCATTTCTGTCCTGTTGGCGCCATTGGAGGCCATTGTCGTCACTCGCAATTTATTCAGCTCTTTTGACATCGGCCTCATTATTTGTAAGCTTAACTCCTGTGACCAGAAGAATTAAAAAGAAAAAAAAATGAAGAGAACATCTCTACAAACCAACGACAAACAGAAAAGTGGTATTCGCTGTCCATTCTTTTAGTCGACTGCGCAAATTTTATCAAGTGTCTCCCAAGCAGACTGTAATATATTTCAGTAAGAGACAATAGAAGCGTCCGTTATCTTAAATATCAGACGAACAAACGCTATCCATATTCTTAATTGTCTCTTATATAGACATCTATCAAACATTTTCGATGAGAAAATCGTTTTAATAGGTGTTAATATATTATTTATATAAGAAAATATATACGTTTCAAACACATTATTACTGACGTATAAATATATTCTTGATATTTGATAACTAATAATGTGAAAAACGTGAGAACATAAAATTAGAAAGTGGATATAACAAGGCTTCTTTTAAACACCGGATTTTATTTAAAAACAATATAGCGATCCTAAACGAACTAGATGTCCTATCAGGATTTATTGTTTTCTGACTTAAACTTAACTAAATAATATATTTGGATGATTATCTGTTTATGACAGGAACAGAAAAATAATCGAAAGAACGCTTAGAGAAACTAGTAAAGGGAAAAAAAGAAGAAAGAACGCTTGACTGTATGAAAAGAAAAATACAATGCTGAATTTGAAGCTTGCTGAATATTTTACGAAATTAAAAAACTTTTAAAAAAATAAAGGGAAGACCTACTGAAATAAGTGTATTATTTAAGACATTAATAACATTTACCGGCCGGCAAATGTTATTAATACACTTTATTATAAACAGAGCATTTACTGAAATATTTGTATCTATAAAAAGAACGTATAAACATAAAAAAATATCTTATATATATATATATATATATATATCCAATGTCACGCCAGTGGCAACCCTTCAAGATATATTGCTAAAGTGGCAAAATATGGCTCAGACAATTGTTGATAACTTGATTAAATCCACGAAAAATCGAATACAAGCACTGAAACTAGCAAATAGAAGACCTACTTTGTACACGATCCAAATATTTTTTATTTATGTTGAGCAGGGATTACGTAATTAAATTTTGAAATTGGATGTAGATTATTTGACAACTTGGCGCAAGCTATATTCTCAACTAAATGTTGAGCAATAGCCGCTTGCGCCAAGTTGTTTAAAAAAGAGTGGTTTAAAATTATTCATACAGCCGATTCCAATAATCATTTGAAGATTTTGGAATTGGTCTGTATAGGATTAAGAAAACCTTCTCTCTACCGGCAGAAAGAATTTATAAAGTCTCTGAAATTGTTGGGGGATATTTTATTTTAACTGTCCCTCGCTAATTTATTTACACGATTATTTACACGATTATTTCCCCTCCCCTCGTTACAAGTATATATACTTGTCTGTTATTTTAGTGTGTTTCCCCCTCTTTTTTGCTCTTCAATATCGTTAATATTCTTTTCGCTAATCCAACGATTGTCTCCTGATGAGATGTTGGCTGAAAGGGCCCTAGAGACTTTTAAAATTAAAATCAATGCATTCCTTGTTTTTAAAAATATATATATATATATATATATATATATATATATATATATATATATATATATATATATATGCAGTTATAGTAAAATACACAACGCAATATCCGGGTTTGTTAAATGATTTCAGTGGTAACTTACCTCACTTTGTAGACTATAGTATAATTTAACCTCACTGAGATAATAAGAATGTTACAAATAAAGGAAGCTATCAACATAAAAAAATTGTATCACCCGTATACAAAATTTTATTTTACAGAGTTTATTTATAAGCTGACAATTATAAACCAACTAGAATGTTTGTAAAGTAAAGATGTTTTACGATACAAGTTAAATCATATGGTACTTGGTTTATTGATTCATTTTGTTTTACGGCATAACAACCCCAATGGGTTATTTAATGGCGACAAGTTTTTTTTTTGGATAGATTCGTATGAATAGAATACAGTAGTCTATGGTAAGTTTTTAGCCACCATTACTTACAGCAATTTTGACATGTGTAATAAAATATCTCTTTTTTTTCAGGCAATACCCTGTTGATATCAAGCTACTCTCATACATCAAAGATAGTTGACTTATATTTTGCAATGAAGTTCGCGGAAGTAAGGAAATTGTTGAATTTCAACGAGGGCAAATAATAGGATGGCATTAGTATGGCCAGTCAAATAGAGAAATTGCTAGATCGTGTGAAACAATATTCACCAAACCAAGTATCGTGTCTGAGAGAACGAAAAGGGCGCTGAAGATGAAAGTCATGAGAAACCGTCGCCAACGATGTGGCCACTGATGTGGCTAACGGCTTGGAAATATCACCATATGCGGTGAGAAAAACTCTGAAAAAGTCTAGACTATCAAAGAAGAGTTGCAAGAAAGAAGCCCTTAACAGTAACAGGCGTATGATGGGGGAAATAATTCGAAGTAACGATTATGGATTTTGTCAGTCTGTAATTTGGTCAGATGAAAGTAAGTTCTGCCAATATTCGAATTCGTGAGAGGTTTATGTTTGGGGAAATCAGAATGAGACTTGGAACACTGAATGTCTGCAGACGACTGTGAAACATTGAGAGATTAGAGCAATGGTGTTGGGCGCTGTCTGGTCTGCAGGGAAATCTGAGCTGATTCTTGTTGATGAGCTGTTGAATATTCCAAAATGCTGTCAGCTCTTAGAGAAAGGACTACTCCCACTATTTGAAACCAATCAGATTGAGAAGAATGTCTACCTTTATCAAGAAGATGGGGCGCCATGTCATATGAGCAGAGTAGCAAATGACCAATAGCAGTTAAAACCTCCTGGTCCTTGGCTTGCTGCCTAATGTAATTTATCGTTATACCTAAGACTACATATGTTACCAACAAGTATCCCAAAGTACTGACATGGATACAACCGAGCCCGTTTGAGATCACCTTCATCGAAAACTTCGAGAGAGTGCATCCAATGTCACGCCAGTGGCAACCCTTCAAGATATATTGCTAAAGTGGCAAAATATGGTTCAGACGATTGTTGATAACTTGATTAAATCCACGAAAAATAGAATACAAGCACTGAAACTAGCAAATAGAAAACCTACTTCGTACTCGATCCAAATATTTTTTATTTATGTTGAGCAGGGATTTACGTAATTCAATTTTGAAATTGGATGTAGATTATTTGATTATGTGAAAATCTTAGGTCACTGTTTGTTACATAGCAGTCCAACACTGTTTCTACTAGCTCAAGTCTCTTCTCCGTTTGTGAGGAAATTGGCCACCGTTCACTGCAGTATAAGAGGATTTATATCACATAGCAGTTCAGCACTTCTTTGTTTCTGTTGCCTCAAGTCTCTTCTTCATCCGTGGGAAAATTGTACAGAATTCACTGACATACAGGAGGATTGATATTGTATAGCGGTTCAGCACATTTTTCTTTGTTCCTCAAGTCCAAAGGGTTATTTAATGGCGACAAGAATTTTAGGATAGATTCGTATGAATATTTGTCTTTTTTGAGAAATCAGTTTGTTGATCAGGTTTCATTGACGTATTTTTGTCGAGAGACCAATGTCTTGCGGGTTATTTTTTTCCTCAAAATATATATTGCTGGTACTACTTTAAAAATGCATTTTTATTCTTTCATACTGTCTTGACTTCAGTTTGGGGTTTCAATATTTGCCTGCGGCAGGGACCCTAATAGGTGCTATCACCGCGGGTCAGGATGGACCTGGGACCAATAGAAACTAAAACATGCTGATCACTGGCTTGCTGCCGGATGTAGTTTATCGTCATACCCAGGACTACATATGCTACCAACATACGACGTGACTTTAACATGCAGTCATCTTTGAGATCGATACATTTGTTTAATTGGTTCGTAAATCCAAAAGCACTTCGAAGAATATGTTGTCATAATGACAAGTGACAGGAGCCATTCTTTCACCAGCATCTGTGTGAGAGCACGTCTTGGAGGAATATCAATCAACGTTGATTGTAATATAAAATAAGATTATACAGTTTTCGTAAATTATGCATTATTACTTACGATATGCATTAAAATGTTTATTTTATTTTTTCCCGCCAAAATTATGGTTGCGTGGCAAATTCCTTTGGATGGAGCGTGACGAAAAATTTCCTGCGAATGCGTAAAAGTTTCTTCCGGTAAACTGTTTACCGATCACCTGCCAGGCTTTCACACCTGGTGGACTACACAATCTCCATGTAGTCGGTAATTGTATTCTGTGACACGAGCATTTTGTTACCGTTTAGGTAGCTCAAGATGTTACAGAGGGGTAGTTGTGTATTTTTAGCATGCAAACACCAACTGAACACAATACGGTTGTGGGGAATTACCAGTGTGATTAATGATAGACAAAGTAGAACATCCCCATTATTAGGGGAAAAATTATAAAAAAAAATCAACAACCCCCTGGAAGACTGAATTTCTGCGATGTTAGGTTCAAGGCTGCTCCCACAAATTGCCCTACCTAAAAATGGCCTATTGGATAAAAGCCTTGCTAGGTGAGTTTGGCTATATAGTTGTTGTGAGTTCAATCCCTGGATCGAGCAGTGTGTATTTGCACTCAATACAAAAGGACGAGGCAATACGCAAAGCACAAGAATAAAATAAAGTCAATATGATCTCTCCAGACATGGGAAAAGAGGCTATTTATATTTTTGAAAATAATACATAACTCTTCTACTGCTAATACATATCTCTTCTACAGACAATCGTTTTTGTCTTTACTTAAACTCACTATAATCTTCTTATAGAAATCTGGTATTAAATATATGCTACTATCTATAACTTATAAAATCTCAACATTACATTTTCGGGACTCCTGGCAATAAACTTAAAATTTGAACGGTTCGTTCCTCAAGGACACATGGCACAGTGAATAAAGGTGTTGGTTAGATGCAGTGACAGGACCCAAAGAGTGTGAGTTCAATACTTGGTTAAGGCAGTGGAGAACATTCAGGGGGAAATTAACAGAAGATAAATGATAACTGACACCCAATAAACATGGAATGTGGAACTAGAACAGTCTACTGCAGTGAGCGAAATAAAGGGTCCAGTCCGACATTCTAACCACCTGAAGAAGGTCGCAGCATACAACAGCCGAAACGTTGTAATAAATATGGCGACAAAGATAAGAACAATGGTCCGAATAATGTAAATAGTGTACATAATACCTCCTCTCAGAAATATAGACAGATACTGAAAGGACGAAATGTTGTAAAATAATATGGCGACAAAGATGAGGACAATAGACCGAATAATGTAAATAGTGTACATAATACCTCATCTCAGAAATATAGACAGATACTGAAAGGCCGAAACGTTGTAATAAATATAGCAACAAAGATGAGGACAATGGTCCGAATAATGTAAATAGTGTACATAATACCTCATCTCAGAAATATAGATAGATACATTCGTTTATGATGTAGTACACAAATTATATAAATGAAAATATTTATTTTATAAAGTAATTATGAAATAATTATTTTGTTATATAATTGTAAAATTTACACCTTATTAATAAAATCTCAGTTTTGGTATCTGATGTAGTGTAATGGTTAACGAGATAATTTTATTAAGATGTCCTATTGATTATCAACAGTAAAAGCCGGTTTAAATGGAAGAAATTTTTACTTTTTTTTAATTTTTGCCTTCATTTTAAAAAGTTATCTCTAGTTTTAAATAGCATTTGATTGACCAAAGTGACTTTAATAATTAAAAAAAATATATCCTGTTGGTGTACACATCATATCGACAATATAATTTCATTTTGGCTTTTTTAATATTTCTAACAATATCTAATTTCTCTTTTATCATTGGTTCGACCACAGGTGCTATCGATAAAATTTAATTGGTAAGATGCGTTAATTATTTCAAATGATATTAGAAGTAGACTTTTTTTTTTTATCATGTCTTAATATTTTTCTTTTTCGAATTCTGCTCTTTGCGAAGAGAAGTCAAATGTTTCGTCATTTTCCTGATTATATTTGCGTGATGGATAAAAATAATGAGAGGGGAAAACAAAATATATATATATATATTACTTACTTTATATTCGGAATATTGTCCTCATCATTGTTGTTTTTATCGCAAATTTCACAAAGTTGTGCACTCCGGCATTCCTCCGGTATATATGGAACTGTGTAACGTACTGGCAATTCTGAATTAAACACTTAATTTAATCTAGCCATTTAAGAGGATGAGCAAGAAATGCGATCTGAAGTTCGGCGAACACTAGAATCAAGCAGACGCGGAAGTTTAAATACCTGGGAAACGTCTAGACAGAGAATGGTAAGTGCGACACTGAGATGTGTACGCGTATTGTGATGGCCAAGGAAACATTTCAAAACTTGGACAGAGTACTGAGTGACAGGAAGATTTCTTTGGTGACAAAGAAAACAACTCTGAACCGTTACATGACATTTGTCCTTCTTTACGGCAGCGAAGATACTCCAGGTTACATTGATGTGGTTATACAGAAGGATGCTGAGGATATCATGGAACGAGCGTGGGAGCATCGATGACATCTTACAGATGTTGCAAACAAGGAGGAGGGTTAGATTTAATACCAGGAAGAGGCAGCTGAAGTTTCTGGGACACATAATGAGGAAGGGCGGCCTAGAGAATATGTTACTCACTACAACAAAGAAAAGATTACTGAGCTGTGAAGTGACATATGTCCTTCTTTACGTCAGCGAATGTTAAACGATTTCCTCAAAGATGAAGACTAGACTCGAGGCGACAGAGATGTGGTTCTACAGAAGCATGTTAAGGATATCATGGATCAAGCGTGTGACCAACGATGAGAACTAAGAGAGGTGGCAAACAATGAGGAGGCTTATACTTAATATCAAGAAGAGGCAGCTGAAGTTTCTGGGACACATAATGAGGAAGGGCGGCCTAGAGAATCTGTTACGCACGGGTTGAATAGAGAGAAAGAGAGACAAGGGAAAACAACGCGTAACATACCTGGTGAACTTAAGCGTGTGGATGACAGAACGTAGTCTGGAGGCGGAAGCAGAGGGAAGGAACTTGTTGAGTGCTCCAAGGGAAAGAGGGAGATGGAAAGCCATAATCGCCTACGCCCTGAAAGGAAATGGCACATAAAAAAAGAAAGATGATAGCTAATAGCTAATTATTCCGAATCAGATGAAATACACATTTTGTCCCCGAGTCATAATCATCATTTGTCGACCGCAGTCAGGATCATGGAGCCAATCCGAACAATCCTTTCCTATAGCTGTATAGTATGTTTTACGCCCGGGCTACATACTGTTTTGAATTCAGAGATTCTTTCTCTTAGACCGGTTGCCACCCAGAGCTAAAGAACCCAGTCTGTCTTGTTATTTAACCATAGCTGGCGGGAGAAGAGGATTCATATCTTTCCCAAGGGTACAAAATGGATCCGACCGGAATTGGAACTCGTCTCTCAGATTCCTCAATCCGAGCCGCCATCGACAGAAGACAGAAGTAAATGCGAAACCTAAACGCGACGGACGATCTAGTTAATTATAATTAGCTAGTTAATTAATTATAATTAGTGTACTATTTTAATTTTTGTAATCATCATCGGATTTCACGGTGGTCATTAATTAGGTAATAAGAAGAATTTTCCAACATCTTCAGGTTTTGGGATCCATTAACCAAAATCTTATGACAAAAAGAAAATTAAATTCTAGCTTCACGCTGACAAAACAGAAACACACACATTCTGTGTAGGAACATTTCATCTGGTTTCAATCTGTGGTTTTACGATAACAAATCCAGACTTAATACTTCGTTCTTTTTTTTTAATCATTTCACCCCAAGCAAGGCAATAAATACACTAGGACGCAAGATGTTGATGAGTGTTAGAGAATATGAGAAAAATACTATTAAGGAGAGAGAACAATAAAAGAATAAGAATTAAGAAGACAGAAGATAACGATCGATATTGCATTTAAATTTTTGAAGATCAAATTTGACTGGTATGCAAGAAGTCAGACGGAAGTGAGTTCGACAAGCGAGAAGTGTGAGAATAAATAGTTAACAAAGAACTTACGGATACATCTAGCAATTTCAACAGCAAATTGATGAGACCTTGCCGCCAATCGAGTACTGCGCTTTAATTCATAAAGTCTAGGTACTATAGAGGTAGGTTTATCAGAACAACTGCCATTGCAAATTTATTGTAGTGTACTTAGGCTACGACACAGGCGATTCGCTGTAGAGGAGTTACGTAGTAGCAAAAGTTGACGAATTACTTTAAAGCCCAGACATTCAAAAGAAACTCGTTATTATCTTTTCCTTCACCTATACGTGGGTTCACGTTACACTGGCCAGAATATTGTTGCAACTGACGAAATAAATTGGTAGAATGAAGTCATCAGAAATGTAGAATACACGTCGCATTGAGGAAATTATTATTTCCTCGTGTTTAGGCGGATGTTTTTATGCATAAAAATCCGGGTAGAGTGGGTGTCATAGTAATTGTGAGTTCTATCACCGCGATGGGTATTGCAGACGTAGTGGAAAAAGAGCGAGCGATAACTGAAGAGTATTAAATAAGATGAGACGAGAGATACGTTTAGTTCTAATTTAGTAGTTAGACATTATTTACTTATGCATTTGTGTCTTTCGTACTGCATTCTTTTGTTGCTTTCTACTGTTTCTCCTCTTTTCTTTCTCTTCCTTCGTTTTCATAATTTGTTTCTGTCTATCTTTCTTTCTATCTTTGTGTCTATCTTTGATTTTTTCTGTTATTTATGTCTTTCTTTCTTTTTTCTATATTTATTTCTATGTTTTTTAGATTTCTCTTTTCTTCTTTTCTGTCGTCTTTTTTCTTTCTTTTTGTTTCATTTCTTTTTTCTTTCTTTCTGTTTTTTTTTTCTTTATTATTTTCATTCTTCTTCCGTTGACTTCTTCCTTTATATCTGTCCATCTCTCATTATTTCGTTCTTTCTTTCTTTCTTTCTTTATTTATTGCTATGCTTTGGGGTGGCCTTTTTTTCTTTTTCTTTTATATTATCTTTTTTTTCTTTTTATTTCCTTCCTCTTTTCTTTACTTTTGTTTTTCTTTCTTCATTATTTTCCTTCTTCTTCTTCTTCTTCTTCTTCTTCTTCTTTTTCTTCTTCTTCTTCTTCTTCTTCTTCTTCTTCTTCTTCTTCCATATGTCTTCTTATTATCATTTCTTCTCCTTCTTCCTTATTTCTTCTATTTTCCTTCTTTTACGAAATCTTGTTTATATCTTTCCATACTTCCCTCTTCCTTATTTCTTCTTCTTCTTCTTCTTCTTCTTCTTCTTCTTCTTCTTCCTTTGATTCTTTTCTTTATCTCTGCCTATTTTCTTTCTATTTTATTTTCTTTTATTTATTTCTTGTTTTCTTTCTTTCTTATTTTTCTTCTTCTTCTTCTTCTTCTTCTTCCTTTGATTCTTTTCTTTATCTCTGCCTATTTTCTTTCTTTTTATTTCTCTTTTATTTATTTCTGTTTTTCATTCTTTATTATATTCCATCTTCTTTCTTGGATTTCTTCTCTTATTTCTACCCATCTTTCTTTCTTCATTTATTTTGTTTAATTATTTATTTCTTCACTTTCTTTTTTTTTTTTTTTCTTTCTTTTTTTTTTATTTTACTTTTTTACTATTCTTTGTTTTTCTCTTCTTTCACTTTTCTTTGTTTCTTTCTTTAATTTGTTTTCTTTTTAGGGATAGAAAGTTTGTGAAATGAGAAAGTAAGAAAGATGCCTATGTACAGAGAAAATAAAGAAAGAAAAAAATGAAAGAAATAGAAAAAGAAGGAAAAGAAAAAGCAAGATAAAATCAAGACAGAAAAGAAAAAAAATGTAAAAAATAAAGTAATTAATAAAAAATGAAGACAGAAAAGCCGAAAAAAAGTAGGATTTACGGAAAAGCGAAAGAAAAATTTAGAATGAAAGACAGACTGAAGAACGACAAGCAGAAAGAGAAAAGAAATACAGAAAATATAAAAGAAATATGAGCCTAAAAAGGATGAAAAGAAAGAAAGAAAGAAAGAAAGAAAGTAGGAAAGAAGGAAAGAAAGAATGAAAGAAAGCAAGAAAGAAAGAAGGAAAGAAAGAAAGAAAGGAAGAACGAAAGAAAGAAAGAAAGAAAGAAGGAAAGAAAGAAAGAAAGAAAGAAAGGAAGAACGAAAGAAAGAAAGAAAGAAAGAAAGAAGGAAAGAAAGAGAAAGAAAGAAAGAAAGAAAGAAAGAAAGAAAGAAAGAAAGGTATTCAACAAGAAAGAAAGAATGGTAGTAGAAAGGACACACAAAAAATTTTTTTCTTTCTTTCTGTTTTTTCTTTCTTTATTATTTTCCTTTTTCTTTTCTTTTCTTTTTTCTTTTCCTTTTTTCTTTTCCTTTTTCTTTTCTTTTCTTTGTTATTTTCCTTTTTATTTTCCTTGGATTCTTTTCTTCATTTCTCTCCATCTTTCTTTTCATAGAGGGTGTCGAATAAGAAATTACACTTGATCCATAATCAGTTAATGAACTCGGATTAGTTAAAACCTGATTATCTCTTTTTGTTCGATGAAGATTAGTCGCTCGCTTGAACACAATCTTTACAAGATAAGTTTTAAAGTAAGTCGTGCTAATGAAATTGTGCGT
The DNA here is from genome assembly GCA_903632075.3 of Acanthosepion pharaonis. Taxonomy (NCBI): domain Eukaryota; kingdom Metazoa; phylum Mollusca; class Cephalopoda; order Sepiida; family Sepiidae; genus Acanthosepion; species Acanthosepion pharaonis. Next base: position 288,158 of record CAHIKZ030005498.1, read on the forward strand.
AATCAATCCTCCACTCTGTACGAGTTTACATAGGAAAGTGTCGTTTGAATATAGTGCGTTGACAGCGACTTGATTTTAGCTTCAATATAAAGTGTTTCTGTTTTAACACACAAGTAAAAAAAGGACTTAAATGTTTCGCTATATGTAAGGAAATTTATCAGATTAGTATAAAAAAAAACTCGGCATTATTGTAAAAAATGAAACAGTTTCTCTTAATCATTTTACTCCAAGGAAGGGCATAAAGTCACTCGGACGCAAAGGATTACTTAGTGTGAGGGAATATGAGAAAAAGAAAAGAAAAACTATTAAGGCGGGGGAAAAAAATAACGAACAAGAATGAAGAAGAAACTCATTCTTACATCTAGCCGTTTCAACTGTGAGATGATGGAAACTTGTCGCCAATTTAGTACCAAAGAGGAAATTTTATCAGAACAATTACCATAAAGATATTTATAGATAGGCACAAAGTAGTAACGTTACGGCAGGGGTTGGCAAACGGGACTGAAACCGAAGTACTAGGCCAGGACCTTTAACATTGCAAATTCCTCTTTGTATTTTATCAAGAATTTTGGAATGCATAGCAAAATCGCCAGAGCAGACGTGATAGCAATATTGAATGTATGGACGAATGGTAGACTTATAAATATGCAAGATAGATTTTGACGAGAAAAATTGTCTTGCACCAGACAGTGAAACATCTTTACTAGAAACAAACCTATCAATTGATTCAATATAATTCAAAAGTTATCCCGAAGAGGCGTAATGTCACACCTTGCAAGAGGTTAACATTTATTCCATGATGAGATGATTAAAGGAGAGAACTTTTATTTTAGAGGAGTTAAAATTAAACGCGTCTGCGAAATGAATTATATTTTCACAAGAATTGACAGTAATTTAAAGTGCATATGATTTAATATGTGTATAAAATAAAATATTCAAAATCTGTCCTAATGCGCAAATCACACAAGAGAAAACTATCTTGTATTATATACTAGCCACTAGTGTAACTGCATAGATTTCTCCTCGGTTTTTGTTACGATGACAGAGAAGTGAGAGCTGTTTTTCATCGTAATATTCGGTGTTCCTAATTGACGGTAACATACTGTACATACGCTAGAGTTCAAAAGTTTAAAGGAACTTCCATAATTAACACGGGATGAACTTGACAGAAGTGCGAAAAAAAAAGAAAAAGAGCTCTTAGTCACATTTAAAAAAGAATGGAATCAATTATCAGACTTACACTTTGAGAAACTTTTGCAACGAATGTGAAAATTTTCTGCTGCAGTAATCAAGGCTAAGTGAGGATATTTTGACGAAAGGAAAATTTAATCAATTTTTTTTTCTTTTTGTCATAAATTTCTAAGAAAAAAATATATCTAATTTTATTTTTAACCATATATAATAATTTTCTATTAATTAAAGTACAAAAATCTACATTTAGGGACAATTTAAAAAATTACCAGGAGTCGGCTTAAACACTGGAGTTGTATGTATAATAGATACAATAATGTATCATATGCACATGTCAGACGCTGGCAAATCGTTAAACTTGTCAGAGACCATTTTTTTTTAAGCATTTCACCCCAAGCAAGGCGGGAAGCCACTAGGACGCAAGGGGTCACAGAAAATTTAGAGCAAGATCAGATAGGAGTGATAGAAGAAAGGATGAGGAGAAGGGTAGTGGACAGATCAAGGCAACTGGAGATGTCGATTGACATTACATTTAAATAGTTGGAGATTATAGCTCTCAGGGAAACTGGAATAGGGAAGGGAGTTCCACAGATGAGAGGTGCGAGACATGAAGCTATTGGAATAGAAGAGACGGCTACATTTAGGAGTTTCGACAGTGAAGGGGTGAGAGCGGGATGCCATCCTCGTAGGGTGCTCGAACTCATGACATCTGGGAACCAGCGAATGCAGCTCCTCGGAGCAATTGCCATGAAAGTATTTGTAGAAGAGACAGAGGGAGGCGACGGCGCGTCTATGAGAAAGTGACTGTAGACGAGATGCCAGAGCAGGGCCAACTACATTGCATATCCGCCTCTGGAACTTATCAAGAACCCCGAGGCAAACAGAAGGGGCACCAGACCATATATGGCAGCAATACTCTATGCAAGGGCGAATTGTTGATTTGTTGATCTGGAGGATCGATTCCGTGGAGAAAAATTTCCTGGCGCGGCACAGGGAGCCAGCTTTCCTTGCGGTGGAAGAAGCAATTGACTCAATGTATTTATTCCATCTCAGGTCTGCAGTCAACGTGAGACCGAGCAGCCGCAGAGAGTCGCTCTCGAGAAGTTGAGTGTCAGACATCCTAATGGAGGGCAGGGAAGGATCTCTGTGGTGATAAATAGAGAGCATTACACTGTTTTTAATTGCCAAACGATTCATTTACTAAACCGAGCGCCCCCTAGCCTCGTAATGATTAACAAGATTGTTTAGATCATTTTTACAGGGTTCTGAGTTTGATCTTAACATCGTATTACATGATACTCATTTTTTTAAAACCATGGGTATTATAATTTCATCTCATTTAAAGTACAAAAGCAACTACATTTGGGGCAAAATTACCAGAGGTGGCCTCAAACTTTGAACTGTATTATATATATATATATATATATATATATATATATATATATATATATATATATATAAAAGAAAAACAGACCACTTTAAGATACCATTATAATAATTTTTAAAGGACGCCGGATCATCAGATAGCACTTCCAAAAATGAAATGAAATGAAAAATGAAGTTAAAATTGATGGGTAATGTAATTTTTTGTAATTTAACAGAAAGTGTAAAACGGGTAGTTAAAGAGACATGGTAGAGTATTTAAATATTAAGTATTTTAAATATTAGCTCTGGATTTACATTGAGCTCTCAGGATTTCATCCTCCTTGGGATTACCCATACGGATTACCAAGTTCTTATAACTTATATATATATATATATATATATATATATGTGTGTGTGTGTGTGTGTGTGTGTGTGTGTGTGTGTGTGTGTGTGTGTGTGTGTGTGTGTGCGCGCGCGTCCGAGTGTTTGGGGTTAAATAATTTAGACGTATTATGTCTATTTATTTTAGACTCAATACTTTCAAGTCCACGGATTAATTTCTTGCTGGTAGTAGAAAATTAATTTTAAAAATTCCCCTAATTTCCTTTCAAATAATGCTTATTTTTCCCAATTACTTTCAATCTCATTTGAGTCCATCTTCAAGGGGATAAAAACATCTATGGATGCGTAAACAGTGGCTCGTGTAAATTCAAATTATTTTTTCACTGTTCGTTCACACCATTTCAAATTCGAATATGCAAGTGTGGTAACTTTGTAATTTTTATTTTAACATTTAAAAATGAAAACGATTTTTAGTTTCTTAGTTATAATATATTGATTTAGTATTTTATATAAAACTTTGCCTCTACAAACTTTTAAGAACTTTGTTACTATACATGTAGTTTCTTTACTTTTGGTCGGTAATCTCTATTGCTGCCAGAACTTGAATATTTTTCTTATTATTTTGATGTTGTACTAATATATGTTCTATTAATATCTGTCTAAACATTAAATGCTGACATGAGTGTTTCTGTAAATGTTCTGAGATTGAACTGCGTTCATTCAAGTGTAACATGAACTGTTTCTTTAAGGTAGTCGTTGTAAAACCAACATGTGTATTAACATTTTTATCAGAGATGCAATCTCCCAAAAGACATTTAAATTGATATACAATGTTGGTCTTTTGTAAGGTCCTAGTTGATCAAGAATAATTGTTTTGGACGATTAGGTTTCTTGTTCATTTTTTGTTATTAATTGTTTCTTTCTTTTGTTCTGAAGGACCTTTTATTAGTATGTCTGATTTTACTGTTCTAACTGCAATGTCTTATCTCAGAAATTCTTATAAATTAAGACAATTACTTTTATTACTTTTAGGAAATATATAATCACTAGTGAGCCCGTGCCGTTAAATATGTCGGCAATTGTTAGGAGGCTTAATCCTGAGATGCAATGAAACAAATCTTTAGAGACAAAATATTGAGATTAAATAAAACGGAAATCCAGATTCCACAACTAAAATAGAAACCAATGAACCATTTAATTAATCCCTACTCTTTATATTATTATATATATATATATATATATATATATATATATATATATATATATTATATATATAAATACAACAAAAAAAGTTTTATTTAATTCGCTCCCTTTATTTTGTTTATATAATATATTGTTTAGACGCTGAATGGTATCTTTGATTACTCCTGGTTTTATATATCTTATGCTCAATATCTATTCATGTTAAGAAATTTAAGCTTGATATAACAGTGACTCAAAATGGA
>CAHIKZ030005498.1:295000-327500 GCA_903632075.3 Acanthosepion pharaonis
TGGTTTCAACCTTACGCTGACTTGGTTTCAATCTTCGGGCGATTTTTATGAAATGACCTCTTAACATTTTACTTTTTTTCGAAGCAGCCATGCTGATGGAAGGCAGATACGGGTCTCTCAGATGATTAATAGACTGTAGCCTCGTTTTGGAAGCGCTCAATTTAACAAGCCTTCCTTTGCCCCAGTTAACAACAGACTGACGGTCGTTTTTGATAATATCCACTAATTTAACATCGGGATTTTCGAACTTACTATCATGAGAGGAGTGAGTATATGTGTCATCAGTATAGATAACAAGATGATAGCTGATGCCATCAGGAATTTTGATAAAGAAAAGAGCATTAGCATTAGTGCAAAAAGATCTAGAGGATTGGCCGTTCAGGATAACATTCATTTTAGGATTTGATAAGAAAGACTGGATCATTTCGAAAATTTTACCAGCGATACGGTAAATATTCAGCTAGTGAAGAAGACTTGCATATCAAACACGGTCGAAAGTTTTAGAGATATTCAAAGCAACATCCCGGGTGCCATCGTTCTTGATAGACTCTTTCCGCAATTACTGTCAGTACATCAGCAGTGGACCTAGAGAGACGAAAGCCATATTGTTCGGATGAAAGAGGTGCCTGCAATGTGCGATGCTTCACAAATTCACTATTAATTAGAGTTCCCAAAAGAGTTAGAAGACTAATAGGCCGATAGTTGGAAGGGTCAGACGGTTCATCTGAGTACTTACAGCTTGAACAACAGATAATGACTTTCAGCACGCAGTAAATCAGGAGGGGCGTGGCATTTATTTTTAAAGATTAGAGAAAGGGAAGACTTATGCATTCATTGTATTATGTTTAATATGTTATACTATTATTTAATGTATATTATTATAACACACACACACACACACACACACACACACACACACACACACATATATATATATATATATATATATATATATATATATATATATATATATATATAAGGATTAGCCCCTGCAACAGTGGATATATTTCCACAAAAAATGCACAGTCTCGGTAAATTAATTAAAATACATCTGTTTATATAAAACATATTATTACCAGTGCTCAGTATCATTGTATTAGTTATTAGCTACAATTTGGTAAGGGGTAGGGATGTATTTTTCAATGAAAACTGACATCCGTTCAATGCATGTCGTCTGGATTTTTTTTTTAAATTATTGTTAACGGTAAAAAAAAATTCTTACGTCATTTTTTTTCTATTTATAGATTTAAAGATTTTCGGGGTTGTTCAGATCATAATACTTTTTATTTAACTACGATTTGAAATATTCTCATTTTTAATTTTTATTATACTATATTCTTTTTAAGAACAGTTAAATGTATTAGACTCCATTATCATTATGTAGCTAATAACTAATACAATGATATTGACATAAGGAATACCTAGACATCCCTTGTCCAATCCAAGTAGAATATTATGTAACCATGAAAACGTGATTTTAGCTGTGTCTTTAAAACCCAGTAATTTTTAAAAGTTACTCCAAAATTCGCTTGAAGATGAAATGGAACTAATGCCTATTAATTTAATTGCAAAATTAAATTCGGGGCTTTTAGCTTATATTTTTGAAACATGGTTAGAACTGTGTAGCGGAAAAACCATATTGTAAATCAATTAATTTATAATATATATATGGGTGTGTGTGTGTGTGTGTGTGTTTTTGTGTGTGTGAGGGTGTGTGTTAATTTTTGCTTTCGTTGTTATTCATATATATATATATATATATATATATATATATATATATATATATATATATATATATATTGCACAGTACTTAGAGAAAAGTGCTCAATATCAGTGATAGAGGTAATATATTCAGTTGTATGGATATTAGTTTGTGACCGTCGGTTTTTTTTTTTTTTAGAGTTTGTCTGATGATCGCAAAAGCGTGAAGCCCAGGGTCACTAATATCAATACAATTGAATATATATATATATATATATATATATATATATATATATATATATATATATATATATAGAGAGAGAGAGAGAAAGCGAGACAGTAAGAGAGCGTTAAATTCTCTGATCAATTCTGTGAATAGTATATTGTCAACATGGAAAGAAAAAAAAAAAAACTCTTAATACAAAGGATATATACATTAACCAGACAGAGGCTTACACAGACGCGTCTCTAAATTTTTAAATTTGTCTTTTTTAATGTAACTATAATAAAAAAATATTTCGACTTCATTTTTGTTTAGAAAATTCGGAAGACGAAACGCGTCGCCATAAAAACTAACATTTTTTTTCCAGTTTTCATGTTATATATATATATATATATATATATATATATATATATATATATATGTGTGTGTATTGTGTGTGTGTGTGTGTGTGTGTGTGTGTGTGAAAATGTGTGTATATAAATATAAATAAATATATATATATATATATATATATATATAATTATTTATATGTTTATGCGTGGTACTTATTAGATAGTGCTCAATATCAGAGATAGAGCTAATATATATATATATATATATATATATATATAGATAGATAGATAGATAGATAGATAGATAGATAGATAGATACATAATATTAGTGGTAAATATGCACATACATATTCAATCATATATGTAAAATATATAAATATATATATACATACATACATATACATATATATTTGTATTAAAAATAAATCCAAGAGGATAGAACCCAGATAGAACTCAATGTCCCGGACAGAGTAAATTATAATAAAATATATATATATATATATATATATATATATATATATATATATATATATATAAAAAAGGCTTAATCACTAATATTAGTATTTAAGCCTTTTTTATATATATATATATATATATATATATATATATATATATATAAGCAAATATATGGATATAGATGCGACAGTATTTCTTCATATATATATATATATATATATATATATATATATATATATATATATATATATATATATATATATATATATATATATATATATGTATGTATATATATATATGTCTGTGTCTTCTCGATGGCCTCATCAACGTTGCATTAATTTTCTTTTGTCTATAGTTGAAGTTTCCTCTTAAATTCTCTGTGCCAAATCTTTAGATTAAGAACCACTTTACACTCGACCATATCACCTTTCGTTGTGACAAAAGAGGGACAAAATTTAATTGATTATGTCTTGCCAGAGAAAAAAAAAAAAACGCACCATTACTAAGTCTTCTGTTATCCGGGCAGCACCGGACAAATATACACTCGTGCCGAGATTAAAGACACACTATAAAATTCGAAACCAAAACCTAATAAAACTCTGTTTTCCAGCGATTACAGGATGAATCATTTCGCACAGTCTTAAGCCTTGTCAAACCAACACAGCACCATTTTCAAGATGCGATAAAAAAGAAATTCTGGCCGACGTTTATCAAATGATCAACTTACTAATTTTCTTACGAATGAAAATTAAGTCGGTAAGGTTTTTAATAAGTAAACTGAAAACTTTCATAAATAAGTCAGCTGCCGAATGGATGCAAAGTCAACTATAAATGACCACTGGTTATCTATAGTCTTACGTATGAGAAATAACGCTTTTTTACTTACTAACTCAAGTATAAACATGAACTGTTTACATAGTGAATCAATGTTTACCGCCAGACTTAAGGATAAACCCAACCAATATTTATCAATCGATAGACCCAAATATAAACACAATCAATACTGCCCTATACATTCAGGTATAAACACGATCCATACTGACCTATAGACTCAGGTATAAACACGATCAGTACTGACCCACAGACTCACGTATAAACAATATCAATTGTGACCTATAGACTCAATTGAATTTTTTGGAAGATAATGTTTTCGTGAGGCATGTCTTACTATTGAACCCATAGCTGATGGCGGGGAGGAAACGGTAAAATTGTGTATATAATATTTAGATTTCAGCATTAAATAGTAGCGCCTCTGGTATGTCTTTTCTGTCGTTCCACACGATCAAAACGGATTAGTCCATTATTTGTGAGATAATGGCAGGATCTGACGGTCGAAGGGTCAAGGAAAATAATAATCCTATGGCTTTATGAATCAGCTTTTGTTGGAACTGCAGCTGTTTTGCGAAAATTGCTTTCTGTCTGATAGAGAATATTCCCTAATGTAAGAAGTTAAATCAAAAACAGTGAGAAAGAATATGATAACATTAAATGCTTTTCTGGTTCCCGTGGCCTTTGATTTTAATCGATTGGAGGCGACAACATCTACTTGTTTTTCTTCTTTCATTGGCCATTTAATATATGCTACAATAAATATCCGGTTCGGTGGCACAGTTTTTCTTGGCGAATACCTGACTTCGTCAAGTTGGTCATATCCCCTATGGGCTGACGCACTGCATAACTCTGTTCAGGAGAAGGCGGTATTTGGGGTCCCAGCGTAGTTGTAGTAATCTTCCAAGCGTAGCTTAGATGTGGCACAAGGCCGAAAGTATGGGGCACCCAGTGGGAATCTAACTCACTACTTAGTCGTAATTGTTCTAGCAAGACAAGCTTGCTAACCATTACACCGCCCCCAGGTGCCCATAGTTATCTTCCAGGCGTAGCTTAGATGTGGCACAAGGCCGAAAGTAAAGGGCACCCGGTGAGGAGCGAACTCACTACTCAGTCGTAATTTTACTAGCGAGACAAGCTTGTTAACCATTGCAACGCCTTGAGGTGCCCAGCCCATCATGGTTGTCTGTGGAGATGTTTGACGCGTGAGTTACCTTTAAATACTTGGGAATGGTCAATCAGAGATCAAAAGAAAGAAGTGGATTACTGATATAATGGAATATGCATACACCTGTGTTCCCCCACACTGGAATATGATTGGCTTGTGTCCGTCATAAATACCGACAGACGTGTAGTAGAGTCAAGAGACTTATCTGAAAGCTAAGTCTATAACGACGACGCCATTGGACTACGCCATTGATCTATACTTCTTACCTGCGACTACGACGCGTACCAGTCGATTAATGCTACCGTATTCTACTTGGTTATAGTAGCCAAAATCACTTAGTTACTTCGTTCAAATATATCCGTTTCCGGGACATATCAATTATCTTGGTGGATTTTATTTTTTAAATACAGGTTAGGATGGGTAAATTGTCGCCATTTTATTATTTTTTTAATTCCGCGCATGCGCGTTGGTTGCTTTTGATTTTGCCGATTGCAGAGTTTTTGAGGGTCAGTTAGGCAGCGTCTGTGAGAAAAAGAACAGCATGGCGCAATTTACTCCACCAGATATTTGGAAATGTCATGCTATACTTCTTGGCAGTCGCGCCGGAAACACCAATCCGAAGATTTTAGAGTAATTGGGTGTTAATCTGAAGATAGTGCAGAGGATGCGGAAAGAGGTGGATGAGTCTAATGGTTATTACGAAGGTGTTTGGAGTGATTAATGATTCCTTTTTGTTTTCATTCTCTTCAAAAACTCGTTGTTTCTCAGATATTCTTCCCATGGCAACCTCATCATCTTTCAAGACACTAACGTCATCTTTAACGAGACATTACTCACACATCAAATAATAATAATATTCTTTATAGATAACGACTATTGCGTGTTGCATTTAGAAAAGCTGGGATTACACTTTAGCCATATGTTGTTATTTTATTTTGTCTCGTCTTTCCACTAAGAGAAGCCTTTGTACTTTTATTCATCGTTCCACGGGCTTTTCATTCCTTTGGGTAGATTAAAAGTATCAAAAGGATTTTTGTAATGGTTGAAATACTAACTTGGGCTTACTGCCATTAAGGATATTATCGGTTGACGTCATTAATTCAAAATTAAACTATATTAACAAATATTTCTCTTTGTATGCGAAGCTACGTCCGGCGAACTGAAATGGCTTCATCCTCAGTGTTTCATTCATTAGACATACAAAACTCCCACTGCAGTCAAGTTATTTAAATATTAATATTTCTGTCATTCGAACTTCTATAAACGTACATTTAGGAAAAGAAGATAGATAGATAGATAGATAGATAGATAGATAGATAGATAGATAGAATAGAATGTGTGTGTGAGAGAGAGAGAGGGAATGACAGAGAGATTAACAGATACATATATGAAATGAAGGAGACAGCGAGAAAAGAATAAATTGACATGCAGTTATGGAATGAAGATAGATTGATCAACGAAAGAAAGAAAGAAAGAAAGAAAGAATGAACGAAAGAAAGAAGAAAAGAAAGATATGAAAGAAAGAAAGATATGAAAAGAAACTAGACTGCATTATATAGTTAGAAATAAAACAGATAGAAAAAGAAAACACAGATAGATAGATAGATATATATATAGATAGATAGATAGATAGATAGATCGGGAGAGGGAATGTGTGTGTGTGTGTGAATGAGAGAGAAGGAATGGCAAAGAGATGAATAGATACATATATGAAATGAAGGCGATAGCGAGAGAATAAATTGACATGCAGTTACGGAAAGAAGATAGATTGATTAATGAAAGCAAGAAAGAAGACAGAAAGAAATAGATGAACGAAGATAAAGATATGAAAAGAAGACTCACTGTATTATATAGATAGATAGAAATAAAACAGATGAATAGAAAATAATAAAACAGAGATAGATAGGTAGAATGAAAGAAAGAAAATAAACAGATAGATACAAAACAGTATTATATATATATATATATATATATATATATTTGATATATATATATACAAATATTTGATATATATATATTTATATATATATATACAAATATTTGATATATATATATATATATATATATATATATATATATATATATATATATATATATATATATATATTTGAATACCAAGCATATTATTGTGACGTTTCTTGACACTAATTAAATACTAGCAGTAGTAGAGCCCGGTGTTGCCTGGGATGTGACAGTAAGAGATAGATCAAGTATCGACTATCATAAAGACTGAAAAATAAAATTGACAAAGATTATTGTTTAAGGTTGACGGACATGTATGTCTTAATTCTTTTTTTTTTTCTTTGTTTTTTTACGAATTGGTCAAACCCAAACTCAAACAAAAACATTGTTTTCAATCGTTATGGCTTATGAGTCTATCGATTGAATAGAATTTTATTATAAACAATTGTCTTGTAAATGGAATTTTTAAAGCATTCTGAATGTAAAAATGAAGAAAAATGTGTGCAAGACAATAAGAAACACTACCTACCAAAAAAAGTGAAGTTTTGTTGAAATCGGTTGAAAAATGTAGGAAATCTGATCACATATATAAACAAATACACACACAAACAACATGGGTTTTATAATAAGTATAACTCGATATGAGTTGTCCCCCTTTCATTCTGGCGACAAAATCGTGTTTTATCGTGTTTTCAAATTGATTTCTTGCAAAAACAATTGTGTTTATCCCATTTTTGGCGCTGTCAGAACCACCGCAATGTAATTTTACATCGTCCTGTGAAGTTTTGTTGAAATCGGTTGAAAAATGTAGGAAATTCGATCCAATATATAAACGTACAGACACACACACACAATCTGCGTTTTATAATAAGTAAGATACAATACTGGAATATAGTTTCATTATAAGTACAACAAATGTGAAAATGCCCCCACCTACCCCACAAAAACAAAGGAAAGAATATCGTCCAAAATTTTGCCCTACAAGATTGATGGCGGTTGCGAAAATCTGGTATCACATTTGGTTTGAACTTTCGCGATATTTTTTTTTTTTATTGTCTTCAAGTTGTTCCATCGTTTTCTAATTACTTCCTCTTCTCTATAAAAAGAAAAGAAATGTTTTCATTGGTGGAAAGCGAGAATTCTTGGAAAAAGACATTGACTTTTGCCGGATTCCCAAGACTCTGCAACGTGACAGACGCCCCCGTTTCTTTAAAGGCGACCGCATTTGTCATTTTGTGGCGCAAGTGCTGACACATTTGCTATCGATTAAATAAAATGGGACAAATTGTAGACTTTGAGCCTGACAGTTGACCCCATCTTTAGAGACAGTCTTGGAATTGTTAGATATGCGAAGAGACGTTGAATTCCAAGGAGGCATCTTAGCCAGTGCGGAATTCTTTCAAGCGTCTTTAAGACTGATACTATTTATTGTTAACCAGATATATTCTCAATTTCTATCCATGCCAAGGAAGTCTTCAAATATTACTGGAACCATGCAACCCATCTTTATCTGTCTCAAGGTCTGGTCCTCGGAGACATAAACCGGTTCCCTCACCAGTCTTTCCTAGAGAAAATAGTTGAAAAGGTTTTTCGTGAATCTCATTCTATTTTCATCATCTAATTTGTCTCTGTCATATAATCTCTTATTTGGGCACCTCGAGGCGGTGTAATGGTTACCAAGCTTGTCTCGCTAGAACAATTACCACTGAGTAGTGAGTTCGATTCCCACTGGGTGCCCCATACTTTCGGCCTTGTGCCACATCTAAGCTACGCTTGGAAGATCACTACAACCACACTGGGTCCCCAAATACCTCCTTCTCCTGAACAGAGTTATGCAGTGCGTCATCCCATAGGGGATATGACCAACTTGACGAAGTCAGGTATTCGCCAAGAAAAACTGCACCACCGAACCGGATATTTATTGTAGCATATATTAAATGGCCAATGAAAGAAGAAAAGCAAGTAGATGTTGTCGCCTCCAATCGATTAAAATCAAAGACCACGGGAACCAGAAAGGTGCCCCATACTTTCGGCCTTGTGCCACATCTAAGCTACGCTTGGAAAATCATTGGCCACTTCGGTGTGGTGTAATGGTTAGCAAGCTTGTCTTGCTAGATCATTTACTACTGAAAAGTGACTTCGATCCTCACTGGATGCCCCATACTTTCGGCCTTGTGCCACATCTAAGCTACCCTTGGAAAATCTTTTGGGGCACCTCGAGGCGGTGTAATGGTTAGCAAGCTTGGCTTGCTAGAACAATTACGACTGAGTAGTGAGTTCGATCGTCACTGGGTGCCCCCTAATTTCGGCCTTGTGCCACATCTAAGCTACTCTTGGAAAATCACTATAATCTCTTGTTCGCTGAGTATACTATTTCGGTATCTGGGACAGGTAAATTCATTGAGCAAGCCGCCAATACTGATGTCGGCTGAAACTTTAACATCTTTCTCTTAAAACAATTCTCCAGGAAAAACGGTTCCTCAAGTCTAGTGGCTGTTATCACTATTTAATGTAGTTATGGAGCTTTCTTTCGACAAGACAGTGAGGCTTCTCTCACTCAAAGAAATTTTAACCATTGATCTTAGAAAGCGTTTCACATCTCTTAACTTGACGCCATGTTTGGCATTCATACGAAAGCCTCGATCTGATGAGACTATTTATGAACATGACTGGTGTTATCAGTTAATGTTTTGGTATTGGAGTAATTTGCTAGATGGAACTATCTCTAACATAGCCTAGCTTATGTTCAGTTTCCTTATCTCATATCCTATGTTTGCTGTAAATGATCTATACACAAAGGTATTTGAAATGTTTACTATTTCCTAAATCAGACTTGAGAATTTTTATGATGGGTTCGGAGTATGTACCATAATTGTTTTCATTCCAACTCATCATAGTTTTTTGATTTGGTAAGGTCTAACTCGAGTCCCATTTCTTCGAACGCTTGGTAGAGGAGGTTGATCTTCTGTTTAACATTGTCCTTATTCCAATTATAAATAACTATATCATCGACATTTCTTTCCTCATCACCAGCACATTGGTTGCAAACAAGATATAATATTATAAGGTTGAACGTTATAAAAACAAAAAAAGAACACTTCATTGCTATCAACATTATTTTCGTATCCAATTTCACTTTGTTTTTATTAAAAACGAAAAACAAATTAATTTCGCGGTTAAATGCGTGTATGACAATTAATTTATATTATTCTCTGCGTGGGATATGTATATATATAGTTATGGGTATGCATTCGTAGGGATATGTGAATATATGTGTATAAAGTTTCGTGTATGCCTTCATAGGGATATATATATATATATATATAAATATATTATATATATATATTATATATAGGGATATATGTATATATGTATATATAATTTCGTGTATGCCTTCGTAGGGATATATATATATATATATATATATATATATATATATATATATATATATATATATATATATATATATATATATATAGTCCTGTATATGCCTTTGTAGGGATATGTGTATATGTATATATAGTTTAGTGTATGCCTTCGTAGGGGTATGTGTATATATGTATATATAGTTTCGTGTATGCCTTCGTAAAAATGTATATATATATATATATATATATATATATATATATATATATTACATGAATCATTCATACAAAAAACAGATATAGAAGTTAATGATATAAATGGTACTGGTATATTTGCAACTTTTGGATAATAACTGTGACATTCCTGTATTTACGGAACAATTTAGTTCATGCCACATTGACTGAAAAAACCTACCAGTACAAAAGAATTCTCCTATTATCATATTAGTACAAGAACGCACAAACTTAAAATTTAAAATTCAACCTCAGCGTTGCGACCGCACGCTCCAAAAAAATTTTCTTACAATTAACAATAACACATTTCTAAAAACATATTTCGGATTACATCGCTATTTTCGTTGTCCTGTTATTACCGAGAAGTAAAAAAACAAAAACAAATCTATTTCCATACCTGAAGATGTCTGTAGGAACAGATGAAAGCTTGTAAAAAAACTAAAAAAAGACCTTATGCAACTGAAATTTATAAACAGGGATCTTAACATTCATTTACAGGCTCGGGGTTAATGTACTTTATTAAATTTGTTTGCGGGAATTGATTCTCGCCATTTATATCATTAACTTCTATATCTGTTTTTTGTAGGAATGATTCAGGTAATGTAAATTCAACTGAACCCTACACTTGATAATATATATATATATATATATATATATATATATATATATATATATATAGTGTTTCGTGTATGTTGTCGTAGTATTAAAGTCTCTCTGTCATCTTTATCCTTTCCGCCATTCTGTTCTGCCTGTGAAATATTTCTGTCATTAAATCATAGATGTAATAATGGACATAACACTTGGTAGGGGACGTTGATTTATTTTTCAATATCTTTCTTATTCCAGCAATAAATACCTATGTCATCGCCATTTCCTTTCTCATCACCAGCACATAGGCTGCGGTAGGGAAGGCTGGATCATTGTCTACTATCTGTGGATTCGTTTAGGATGTGGTATGGAATGCTTAAATGATCACTGCCTAGATATTCACATCTGTGTTTGTAAATGCGAGGGTATAGTCAACGAAGGTCATCGAAATATACCCAATAAAATATCATTTTTTTAAGTCCTGGAAATCTTATGCACCCCCCCCCCACAAACGCGGAAAGAACAAACCCCTTATAAATATTCATTTTATGATTTCGTTTTTATCATAAACAAACATACAAATATCATTTAAATATTTAAAAAAAACAAAAAACAAACAAACCAATAACTCTTATCGCTATTTCCGCTATATAGTGGGGTTTTATTCCTAACCTTTTATTTGAAGTAGTCTGAAATATCACTATCTTTATTTACAGTATTTACATTAGTCGGACTATTGTCCTCATCTTTGTCGCCATATTTGTCACAACGTTTCGGCCGTTGTACGCTCCGGCCTTCTTCAGGTGGTTGGAATTTCGAACTGAACCCTTTATTTCGATCACTGGGGTAGACTGTTCTAGTTCCACGTGCCATGTTTGATGGATGTCAGTTATCAGTTATCTCCTGCTAATTTTTCCCTCTGAAAGTTCTCCACTGCCTTAACCAGGTATTGAACTCACCTTCTTTGGGTCTGTCACTGGATCTAACCAACGCCTTTATCCACTGTGCTATGTGTCCTTGAGGACACATGGCACAGTGGAAATTCCAACCACCTGAAATTCCAACCACCTGAAGAAGGCCGGAGCGTACAACGGCCGAAACGTTGTGACAAATATGGCGACAAAGATGAGGACAATAGTCCGACTAATGTAAATACTGTACATAATACCTCATCTCAGAAATATAGACAGACACTGTCTCTGTTATACTATAATTTTCCCCTCCATTTGTTGCTACAGTTCTTAGTCCTCAATGGATTGTGGGATCCGTTATTTGGTAAAGTTCTTTGTTTCTTTCCTGGATTATTCTGACGGAATCTGTATATGTGCCATCACGACATTCATTCCATTTCCAAAAACATAGATTTTGAAAAGGTTTATCTTAGACTTAGTAGAACATGTTGAGTTTCTGTTCAAAGATAATTCATATCCCAGTTATGAATACCTATGTCATCGACATTTCTTTCCTCATCACCAGCACATTGGACGCATTAGGAAAAGCAGGATCATTGTCTACTATTTGTAGATTCGTTTAGGATGTTGTTCGGAATACGAAATTTATCAGTGCCCATCTATTCACATTTTTGTTTGTAAATGCTCAGGGCATAGTCTAGGAAATTCATCCAAATTTACTCAGTAAAAGATCAATTTATGAAGTCCTGGAATAATTTTGCATCCACCAGTAATAGAAAAAAAAAAGAAAATAACTTATGGTTTCCAGTTAATAAAATCGAAATCATAAGGATGAACTTTATAAAAAAAAAGACCAGTTCATTTCTATCAACATTATTTTCGTCTCAAATTTCATTTTGTTTTTATTAAAAAGGAAAAAAAAAACAAATTAATTTCGCGGTTAAATGCGAGAACGGCAAATAATTTATAGCCATGGCCGATTCAATGGGTGATATCATTTGCACTCATTGACTTTCTTTAATATTAGATTGCCTTGAAAGTAATCTCGCATATTAAACAGCGAACAAACACGATGAATTGTAACAAACGTTATATTAATTTCATTTAATTTAAAACATAAATAATAAGAACACTGAAAACGGTGGCTAAACTGCTTACAATGTTTGCGTGTATAATTGCCAGAACGGAGATTAAGGTTCAAGAACTTTCTTGAACAGCAAAAGACAGATAGTTGTGGAGAAACGTATCCGTTCATGGCCTGAATGTAAATGCCACATTTATTTTTTTAATCACTATTTAAAAAATATATTAATTTCTTGTTTTGGTGTCTCGCTAAAATTAAAACTCATTCATGATGAAGAATGAAATTTCAAAAATAGTTTCCAATCATGACACACGTTTACGGTGAAATGAGGCTTTATTTTTGCCTAGAACATGCCGATTTTCACGTTTTTTTTTTGGGGGGGGGGTTGTTTGTTTTTTTAAAAAAAAGTCCTCCAAGTTTAAGACAAAAAAAAAAATCAAATTTTTTGACAAGGACTTAGTTACCGTAGTAAGGATACAGAAAGCGTTTATCTCCCTTTGGTGGATATAGTTCACATAGATCACATGACAGCTGCTTCGTGACTTCACTCCATACAGTGATAAAAAGCGCGGTCGAAATACAGCTCATTTACTACAACCAAACGTTAAGGTTGATTACTTTAACGCGGGTACCCCATGGCCCGGGCAGAGGCTAAATCTGCCTACCTAGCACTTTACAAATCCAATATAACTTTCCCAGATATAGAATGAAACTCCAGCTCGCCGTTCTCAATTTAGGAAAACTCAAGTTTCGCTGTTTGTGGAATATGTCCTCGTCTGGAACATAGATGAATCCGGCCCATTTGAATCTGGAGTCCGAAAATGACGTCTCCAGGTACAGGAGTATCTCCATATTTTATGTAAGAGACTTCCTTTTTATTTCTCCTTATACTCTACCTTTCTCTGTAGGTATATGATATATTATCCTCTGCGTGGGACACGTGTACATATTTACATATGGTTTTGTGTATATCTTTGTAGTATAAACGTCTCTCTGGGAACAAATCATGTTTGTCATTCTTTTTCTTTTCAACTACTCAGTTTCGTCCGTGAAATATCGGTGTCATTAAATCATAGATGTAATAATGTCCATAACGGGAGGACTTCACCTGGGAGAATAGATCTTTCTTCCATAGCATCTCGCTACACGGTTATCACTAATACGGAAAGTGCATTATAAGTGTAACTGGTTCCCTTATCTTATTGTCTGTGGAAAGAAACACTCAAGAAAGTAAAATTTCATTTTCAGATAGAACAAATTCAATAATATAATGATATTATAATTATTTACATTATTCGGACTATTGTCCTCATCTTTGTCGCCATATTTATTACAACGTTTCGGCCGTTGTATGTCCCGGCCTTCTTCAGGTGGTTGGAATGTCAAACTAAACCCTTAATTTCGCTAACTGTTCTAGTTCCACATGCTCTGTTTTTAATGGATGTCAGTTATCAATTATCTCCTGTCAATTCCCCTCTCCAAGTTCTCCATACTCATACTCTCTAGATCCTGTCACTGGATCTAACCAACGACTTTATCCGCTGTGCCATGTGTCCTTGAGGACATCTGGGTATGAATTTCTGGGAACAGTGGATAAAGGCGTTGGTTAGGTCCGGTGACAGGGCCCAAAGAGTTTGAGTTCAATACCCGGTTAAGGCAGTGGAGAACTTTCAGAGGGAAATTAAGAGGAGATAACAGATAACTGACATCCATTAGACATGACACGTGGAACTAGAACAGTCTACACACAGTGAGTGAAATAAAGGGTTCAGTTCGACATTCGAACCACCTGAAGAAGGTCGGAGCGTACAACGGCCGAAACGTTGTAATAAATATGGCGACAAAGATGAGGATAATAATCCGAATAATGTAAATAGTGTACATAATACCTCATCTCAAAAATATAGACAGATACTGAAAGGCCTAAACGTTGTAATAAATATGGCGACAAAGATCAGAACAATAGTCCGAATAATATAAATAGTGTATATAATACCTCATCTCAGAAATATAGACAGATACTGAAAGAACTTCCAATTCAAAGAA
Organism: Acanthosepion pharaonis; assembly: GCA_903632075.3. Taxonomy (NCBI): domain Eukaryota; kingdom Metazoa; phylum Mollusca; class Cephalopoda; order Sepiida; family Sepiidae; genus Acanthosepion; species Acanthosepion pharaonis. The sequence goes on from CAHIKZ030005498.1 coordinate 309,900, forward strand.
TTTAGAATAAATGCTACTCAACTTGTATTGAAAAATGTTTCGAATTAAACTAAACAAAAAACTATTATTAAGTCTTTCATCACTCCATAATAGAGGTAGTTCCATCTAGCAAATTACTCCAATACCAAAACATTAACTGATAACACCAGTCATGCTCATAAATAGCCTCATCAGATCGAGGCTTTCGTATGAATGCCAAACATGGCGTCAAGTCAAGAGATGTCAAACGTTTTCTAAGATCAATGGTGTAGTTATAATTCAGAAAGTAATCTCACATTAATGGCGCTTATCTAAAAAGCCGTTTTCAAATACGGCAATATTAGTCTGCGTTATATAAGAATAACGTGTCTTCTAATCCGTTGGCCTTGTGCCACCCATCCTTCTTTTTATTCTTTCCCCAAATACTGCTCTTTACTCTTACTTTTTTAGCTTTACGCTACCACTTTTTCATCAATGTCGATTTTCGTGCAAAAGGATCACAGCTTGATACATGTTTCTGAAAACCTTAACTTCTCATTGGACAATAAATATTAAATTTATCTCGTCTATCTTCACGTACATTGTTCTCAATAAGCAAAACAAAACATATCAGGCTCCAGACTGAGTTTTCTAGGGCGTTTTCTGAGTGGTTAACAGATATTAAAAAAAAACAATTTACCTGCTCAACACTACGTCCGAATAACATCAACCTAATTTTCGATCTGACAAAAAACAATGCTTTCAGGATCCTGTCATGTGATTAAAAAACATATAAATTTAAAGGTAAGAGCGAATCCTGCAGTGAGAATTTACGACGACTAGCATTTGCTAAATGATTTCACGACGCTTGTATCATTACTGTAGTGAAGTACAAAGATAGAATCTCATGTTCTTTAACACGAAATAACTTCGTTGTAATTCAAGCTAAAATGTCAACCAAACAACTCACTCACCAACTTCTGCAACTTACTAAAACTATTCAATCACGTTATTGAATCTTACGAAATCAACATATTTTCAGCTTTACAAGATTCTTTAAACTCTATTTCCGTGAACTTTTTGAGCGACAAGTTAATTCAACTTTTTTTTGTGAGCTCCGATAAAAAAATTAATATTTTTAGTAGTAAAGAAAGACTTTACCCCAGACAAAGGGAAGTAACTCATTAATAATTCATGTAAAACCGTTGACATTTATAAATATAAATATTGTACCTGTTATGAAAAGTCATTTTCTTGTGTTCTTCCTCTTGTTTGTTTTTTGTTTTCTTACACATTCGTAAAGTAAAAAATGTGTGGGTTGATTTACGCCATCAATACCACAACACTTTCAATCCCTGTTACCACTTGCCTGCTAATGCCCCTCCCGGCTTGCTTCGAGTGAAATGCTTTAAAATATATGCTGATTATTAATATTCCTTCAAACACATTTTTCATTATACCAATATTTGTAAAACATATGCTTAAAGAATGTATGATGCAAAATTTGGCAGATAATGGTATATAATCATTCATTTTGTATATATATATATATATATATATATATATATATATATATATATATATATATATATATATATATTGGTAACTATACTCGTTTCGAAAAACCATCGAAGTTTTGATTTGCCAAAAATTAAATCAATCTGGAAGGAAAAAAAGGTTTTAAAAAAGAAAGAGCTAGAAACATGAAAGTCTGTCGAAAAAAATCGCATAGATACAGGTTCAACGCCCAAAGAAAAAACCCCGATACGAGTAAACAACTAACAAAAGAGCTCAATACAACCGTAGAGCAGGCCTAGATAAATCTAGTGAGCCAGACAAACCTACCCAGGTTTCACCTAAGCTGATCGTCAGGGAAAGCTGGCTGGCTAAATAGGCAAAAAGAATATATATATATATATATATATATATATATATATATATATATATTGCAAATGAATGATTATATTTCATTTCGTTTTCGCTTCATCTTTTGGAAGTGCTATCTGATGATACAGGAACACATGCGTTCGTGGGATAGGAACTGGAGGAGAATATGTATGTATGTATGTATTTATCTATGTATATATGTACGTCAAAAATCAGGATGTCAGTTGACTTCGCTAACTTGGTTTAATAAAAATCGTCTGATGGGGCCGTAATGTTGAAACCAAGGTATCAGATTTATCGGTCCTCCTGATTTTTAAAGTTAAAATCTCTACATGTTACTTTTGTATTTATTTTATTTTTTTCACACGTGTATTGGGCACTTTTTAATACTGCTATTTCCTGGTTTGATTCAACTTCCACCATTAAAATATTATATATATATATATATATATATATATATATATATATATATATAGTTTATGCAAAACTAGGTAATCCCTATGGGTAGACCCATGGAAGATGATATCCAGAGAGCTCAATGTAAATTCAGAGCTAATATGTTTGAATAAAAAAACAGACCACTTTAAGGTTCCATGTAATAAGTTATTTCACCACAACCATTTCAAAGGGCTCTGGATCATCAGACTTTACTTCCAAAAGTTGAAATGAAAAATGAAAAGAAACTTACACATTTTTGACGGACCGCACAAAGCGTATGTAAAATTAACGAAGTGAAGAATTGACGTGGGAGAGAAGATATGAGTGAGTTAGATGTACCATTTTCAATTCCTTATCCTTAACCCCACTCTGTGTAGGCTAGACGCCGCTTAACTTAACGCATGCTATCTAGATATAGATGGGTAAGGGGTGAGGGAGAAGACCGACTTAAAGGTGGAAGATACAGTTAACAATAAAATAATAAATCATGTCCCTGAGATCAGGATTCACTCAACTTCATGGATGCTGTTATTTCGCATTACTTTAAAGGGTATCTTTGGGGGTTCGAGTTTGATATAAATCTAAATGTCTAAAAAAATCTACGACGAATTTAATTTGAAGTTTGTTGAAGTTTTGGGTATTTTCTATGAAATAGTCGATTGGAAAAATCATAGAAAGTACATTGAAAGAATAATCCATTTTATATCTAGTAATCCTTTTTATTTTGCTAAACTTTTTTCTTATAGCTTGTTAAGTTGACATCTATTCGTTTGATTCTTGTTCATAAATTAAATTCGTTAGTGTTTTTAAATACCTAATTATCAAGGTTTATTCCAATACAAATAATTTTATCATCAATAATGATTATTAAAGGTAATATATTTCAATTTAAATTAAATTATCAATTTAAAAATTTACCTCCGTATTATTTATTTAAATGTCCGTCAAAATGTGTAAGTTTCTTTTCATTGTTCATTTCAACTTTTGGAAGTAAAGGTCTGATGATCCAGAGCCCTGTAAAATGGCTGTGGTGAAATAACTTATTACACGGAACCTTAAAGTGATCTGTTTTTTTATTCAATATATATATATATATATATATATATATATATATATATATATATATATATATATATATATATGTGTGTGTGTGTATTACTATTACTACACATGTTTTGAATCATATTACAGTTAATCAAATATACCTATGACCATTTTTAGTTAATATCACAAAATAAAGCAGTATTCACTGCAAAGAGAAATTTAAGAAGCCATTTTGACAACCCACATCAAAGAAAACATCTTTTACCGCAGCAGAAGGTGTACTGAAGTGATCGTATAAAGTATTTTATAGGTGTACAAAAGCAACAACACGTATAATACATGCCTTTCCGTTTACTCGTTACATATTATGCCAGTTTTAACTGAATTTCAATTACAAATCTAGCAATCTAAACAACGCCTGGATATAACTAACAAAATCTTTTATTTTACTTTACTGACAATACGCAGTTCTTGATAATGGTTTAAATTTTCGAAAGTACTTGAATAAAACATACAAAAACAAACAAAAAAAACATGATCTGCAAAATATTATCCATAATTTTGATCCCGTTATCTATTGTCTTGAATTGTTCATTTTTTTTTTATTTTGGTTTTGGATATTCAGTACTCTCAATATAATAGTTGCTTTTAATCCAAATAAATTTCAGCAGATGTATTTTTTTATTGTTCATATCATTCAACCCTTATGAGCCAGAAGAAAATATTTATTAGGAAGAGACTTAGACTGGCAACGTTCATCTGGATGATTAAAATTTATCGAACCCATCATATTCGAATATCGTTTAAAAAAAAAAAAAAATTATGACTTCCACTTAAGCGAAGTAGTTTTTATTACTTCCATCAAAAAGATATTTGCTATGATGAAAATCTATTTCTATTCTGTACTGATATAAATAGTCATTTTTCAATGTATTTTAAATTAGGCTAAAACTTTTACTTACCGATATGAGTATATAGGTTCGCCTATCGTCCGGTTCAAACTCCTTCCCATTTTTTAAACCTTGTTTCCTGTTTAGGATTGTTTCCGAAATGTTCTAATGTTTTATCTTTCTTTCATCCTTTTTTGCGTCTTAGAGGCATTATCGCGTTGTTTGGGGTAAACTGATTTAAAATAAATAAATAAATAATGTAACTTTCTCTATACTGTATTGCAACAACATAGAAACAAAGGATTTCAAGATTTAAATCTGGTATAAAAAAAGTTACAAGATAATCCCTCTCTCTACTAGTAAGAAATATTTTTAGATCTATGTTTGGTTGGAAAGGGTAGCTATGTTTTGAAATGTTTCTCTTGTTGATATAAGCTACCCGTATTTTTTTTTTTTTTTTTTGCGTCTGTCTCAAGCTTTGGCTTGAGACAAACATCTTAAAGGGTCTTGAATTATGAAATCAATTTATTTCACAAGAAAAGAATGTTTTTAGCTTTCTTCATCTTGGAATATATATTTAATGGCAGTTTTATTAAAATAAGAGTTTAGAACACGAAACGTTTATCACTGGAATGAATACATATAAATGAAAGCCTTATTATGGATTTTTTATTATATTTTTACCTTTCCCAAGTGTTATTTATTTATTTATTTTTATTTTTTTAGACATGTCACTCGAAGCAAGGTGGGAGTGCCAAAGCACGCAAGGGGTTACAGAGAGTGACAGCAACAGTAAAAAGGGGTGAGGAAAAGATAAACGGAAGGAAGGGAATCATGACGAAAACATCATAAGATATCGATTGACATTACATTTGAATATTTAAAGATTAAAGCTATCAGGGAAGCGAGTAAGAGGAAGAAAGTTTTTTGTTTTTTATCTAAGCCAAATATTGTTGTGTTTATCATTGTTCTAAGACAACATTTTTGTGTTCATCTGAAAATTAATTTTTTTTCCGTGTGAATTGAAAACATGGTAATTTTATCTCTCCCTTTTATAAGGACATAAAGTAACTTGCCCGTAATTACGAGAGGATACTATGAAAAAAGATGCAGAGAAAACTTGTCTAATTTATTTAAGGAGCCATGTCTTAATAAAAACAAGCTGCAAAATATACGCAAATATATCTATCTATCTATCTATCTATCTATCTATCTATCTATCTATATATATATATATATATATATATATATATATATATATATATATATATATATATATATATATGTGTGTGTGTGTGTATTATGATAATATACATTAAATAATAGTATAACATATTAAACATAATACAATGCCTGCATAAATCTTCCGTTTCTCTAATCTTTAAAAATAAATGCCACGTCCCCTCCTGATTTACTGCGTGCTGAAAGTCATTATCTGTTGTTCGAGCTGTAAGTACTCAGGTGAACCGTCTGACCCTTCCTACTATCGGCCTATTAGTCTTCTAACTCTTTTTGGAACTCTAATTAATAGTGAATTTGTGAAGCATCGCACATTGCAAGCACCTCGTTCATCCGAACAATACGGCTTTCGTCTCTCTAGGTCCACTGCTGATGTACTGACAGTAATTGCGGAAAAAGTCTATCAAGAACGATGGCACCCGGGATGTTGCTTTGAATATCTCTAAAACTTTCGACCGTGTTTGATATGCAAGTCTTCTTCACTAGCTGAATATTTACCGTATCGCTGGTCAAATTTTCGAAATGATCCAGTCTTTCTTATCAAATCCTAAAATGAAGGTTATCCTGAACGGCCAATCCTCTAGATCTTTTTGCACTATAGCTAATGCTCTTTGCTTTAACTAAATTCCTGATGGCATCAGCTATCATCTTGTTATTTAGTATCGTCTGACAAACTGATTAAGTTTTTAAATTTTGGATTTATATGTGGTTACGTATATCGATGTTTTTTTTTATGTAAGTGGGAGGAAAAACTGTCGTCGGAACGCCACTCATACTTACGCAATCATATATACACGCACGTACACACATTAATTGCAGTTCACACAAACGTAAACATACAAGTACTGCGTATATATAATATATAAATAATATATATATATATATATATATATATATATGACAAACATGTGTAGTAATACATACATACATTGCATATATATATATATATATATATATATATATATATATATATATATTATGTTTCTGTTATTTTTATAGTTACAATTTATTTAAGTAAATGCTCTGTTTTTAATTAAACTGGAATTTACTAACCAAACGCTTCTCTGTAGGTAAATGGTATAGCACGTCAGATCAAACGAGGATTCTCCCTACATAGAGGTACGATTCCTGTCGGAAAACTTATATTTTCTACGACATTTCTCGATCACTCAGGCCGCTAAATGTAATTAATACTGTTTAATTAAAAACAGACCATTTGCTTAAATTAACTGTATCTATAAAAATAGCGTATAAACGAAATATATATACACTTGTAAAAAAAAAAGAATTCGTGGATTTACCATATTACAAAATTCATATAAAAATTCTCACTTGAAATTTTGAACTTTAGCGTTGCGACTTGCACATTCTGAGATTGTACAACCGTCAATAAATAGTACATTCTTAAAAAAACATCTTTTGGTCTACAAACAATTATTTCGTCTTCAAGTATTAACTTTAAAGGAAAAAAAATTACATCCTGACGATGGAGACATAGATCTTAAAAAGTACTTGCTTTACTTTAAAAAAATATACACTAGAAACATCTGACAAAAGCTCTATAAATGAGGATTATCGTTCAGTGGATTAACAGTATTTTAATGCATACATTCAACCTCTGCAATAATAATAATAAGAAGAAGAAGAAGAAGAAGAAGAAGAAGAAAAAGAAGAAACTGGAAGATATGTAATAGCACAAAATCGAAACCACTGAGACGTGGTGTGAGCACCAACCAGACAGAGTTAACCAAAATAACGATGTAACTATCCTCTGGGACATGCCAATTCAGATTGGCAGGGAAATAAAAGCCAACAGTCTTGATATTTTAAAAGACAAGAATTTCAGGAAGTGTATGCTTATTGACATAGCAGTACAATCTGAGAGAAACAACTCCATCCAAATTATCGAGAATTGTCCAAATACAAAGACCTGAAGATTGAGATTAGCAGGATGTGAGGAATCAAGACTGAGACTGTACCAATAGTAATCGGAGCACTGGGACTCGTGAGAAACGGAATGCACATTTTTAATAACAGTGTCCCAGGTAGCATAAACATATAAGTTGCCCAGAAGATCGCCCTAGAATCCCAAATACTAATAAAAGTGCTATTAATTAAATGACAATTCTTCTAGAGGGCCTAAGGACCATAGTTTGGACCCGGCTCTACAATACACAAAGCAGGAATCATAACATACACAAATAATAATAATAATAATAATAATAATAATAATAATAGATTCCATTCGTTTCTACCAATTTGAAAAAGGTAAAAATCATCGAAATAAAAATCTTTCTCCGTTTTCCTCGCCGGTCTACTCACCGTGCTCGCCGGTAAGAGAACGTCTATAAAATTATCTTCTTTCCTTCCATTTTTTTTTCTTTTCGTTTTTCCCCCATTTCAGTTTTTGGCAAGGCGTCAACATCGGCCCTCCTTCGGATACCATTCCGGAATTTAGTGTTTACCTGTTCATACCTTGCCAAATATAGATCAGATAATTTCGTTCGGTTGAAGAAATGATCGTGTCGGGGTTGGTGTCGGACAGTTCTTCAAAAATAAAAGAAAAATCAAAGACGAGAGAAAATTGTCCAAATAAAAGTCCGAGCCTTTGAACTCCTCGCACTTAGGAGGTCTCGCGAAAAGACAAGAAGACTGTCGGTTTAAGCAACGCGAGAAAAGTTTGATTGTATTAAAAAAAAAGGGGGGGGAAAGAAAAAGAATTATGATGTGCATGTGATTATCAAAATTTCATAAAAACTATTTTTCGACATTGTTTAATGATCAGAAATATTATTCTACACAGAATAAAACGTATATATATACATATATATATATATATATATATATATATATATATATATATATATATAATGCTCTACTGTTGTATCGAGCACTGTTTTTTAAATAATAATAAGTGGTGTAAAAACTCTAGACTATAAATTTCACTGTTTTTTTTCTATTTTTTTAATATATATTCATGTGTATATACGTATATATATATATATATATATATATATATATATATATATATATATATATATATATATGTGTGTGTGTGTGTGTTTGTGTGTGTGTTTAGGCAGTAATCCCTCTTTCCTGCATATTTCATTAAATACGAGTGACAATGTACTTTGATTTAGCTTTTATTTTATACAATTTCTCATTAGATGATAAATTATATAAAAACTATTCAATTTTTCTTTTTATCCAAGCGCTTTTGGCTATACATTTAGCCATTTTCAACGCTAAAATATATTAACATATATATTAACAAGAAATTATTGGCTGCATGTAAATATTTATATAACGTTTTTTTTATTTTCGAAACATGATCAAAATATTGTACCCAGTTTCATCGTTGATATTATTGAGTGTTATTTTTGTTTCTTTTTTTTTTGTTTTTATTAATAAGGCTTCTATTACTTTTAGCCATTTTTTGCATGTAGATAATGCTATTGCATTTGTGTTATCAACAAGTATTTTAAGAATAGTCTCCGGTAGGTCGCCAATGAATATTATAATGAGACCTAATTGAGCAATGGCCAGAAAGGTGTAGTGTGAGTCTTCCTATCAAACATGTTGTAGTGTGGCCTATATAAATATTTAAGAATTCTGATTGTTCAGGAATTCTATTCTTTAATGGGCATTTAAATTCGTAAATAATACTTGTCCTATTTAATTTTGTTGTAAAGGATGAATTAATATTTTTAACTATAAGTTTAGAGGTTTTAAAATTCTGTCATAAATAATAAATTTAATATTTTTGCTTTTGTTAATATATATATATATATATATATATATATAGCAAATCCGTTGGTATATGATCCACGTGCGTCCTACTAAAATAAATTATCAAAACTGATCCGTAAAAAGAACTAAATGTATTTATTATTAATTCATATTTCGGCAGACGAAAGTATTGGTCATCTGTTTTATCAACCCTGATGTAGACATGAGTAAATTTTGGATTTTATTGTTTTTATATATATATATATATATATATATATATATATATATATATATATATATATATATATATATAAATATAAATAAATAAACGAAAAAAAATATAACGTTCATAACATTAATTTAAAAAAGGAATCAACACAAGAGTAGAGCAATAGTTATTTATTATAAACTGTTACACTGGAACATACAAGTTACCACAAAATTGCATATTTGTTTCGATGTCTAATTTCGACATCTCATCAGTTGGCTATATATATATATATATATATATATATATATATATATATATATATATTACGTATATACATGTGTTTTCATCTGACAAACGTGATCAATGTCAATTGTGCTTAATACGCAGCTTTTTCATCCCCCCGCAACAAACCACTTCCTCTTCCGTCATTACAGTGGACGACAATTCCGTGCCAATTAATTTTTCAATCATTAGGGCCTCCAGTCTTTAATTACACGGAATCTCTTGGGGTTCTGAATTAATTACAATAAGAGTTTGGTTATGAATATTATACTGTTATTTAGGAACAAACATGTCCTCGTCCATTTATTATACATGGTTTATGAAAAGAAATATCCATATTTTAATAACTTCTCTGCCTGTTGACAAGCAACGGCCATTCTTCAGTTTCTTCTCTGTGGCATTGGTAATGTTATTAATCAACGTCTTCCATAAACATTCTTCTTTATTCCCCTAAGATAACTTCGGCAATTTTAGCATTGCTCGCTTTCCGTAAATATGTTTCTTCTTGCGAAACCTTCGTTCGTTTTATAATTCCTCTACTTCTATAAATATTTTTTTTTTTTAATCTTTGATGCGGATTTCGGAAATTTTAGCCGTTCTCGTCTTCCATACACATTTACCTCCTTTGGCTAATTTTCTCATGTAGGTTTACGTTCTTCAATCATTTCTTCAGCAATTTTAAGATTCACCTTCCCTAAGCACATTCACACTTCTGTAACAGATTCAGCAATTTTTGCCTTTCTTGTATCCATAGACATTTTCGGTCTTCCATCATTTCTTCATCAATTTTAACATTACTCGCCATAAGCACATTCATTCTTCTATCATATATTCAGCCATTGTTGAATTCATCGCTTTACATATCCACTTTCATACTTTGATAATAAATTCTGTGAATTTAGCATTTCTCGTCTTCCATAGACATTTTTGTTCTTCCATCATTTCTTCATCAATTCTAGCATTACTCGCCTTCCATAAATACATTGATTCTTCTATTATATATTCAGCAATTGCAGCATTTATCGCTTTCCATAACCACTTTCATGCTTTAATAATAGATTCTATGTTATATATCATTTCTCGTCTTCCATAGACATTTTCATTCTTCCATCATTTTTTCAGCAATTTTCACCTTATTCTCCTTCCATAAGCAGATTCTTTCGTCTATCATAGATCCAATAATTTTAGCATTTCTCTTCTTCCATATACATTTTCTTTTTCCTTCATTGCTTCGGCAATTTTGATATTACATGCCTTCCATAAACACATTCTTTCTTCTATCATATATTCAGCCATTGTAGCATTTATCGCTTTCCATAACCACCTTCATGCTTTGATAAGAGATTCTTTGATTTTAGTATTTCTCGACTTTCATAGAAATGTTCAATTTCCATCATTGCTTCAACAATTTTAGCATTACTCGCCTTCCATAAACACATTCATTCTGCTATCATAGATTTAGTTATTTTAACCATTGTCGCCATCCATAAATATCTTCATGCTTGGATGATAGATTCAGCATTATTAGCATTTCTTGCTTACCATACATTTTAACTTTTTTTAATTCATCTAAGACTACCTCTCCGATTTTAGAATCACTTATTTTCCTTAAATATTCTTTAACGTTTTACCAGGAAAAACCTTCGCAAATTTAGCTTTTTCACGCTTTCCATAATCATTTACTTTTTCTTTTTTTTTTCTTTTTTTGCTTTTTCCCCAGATAATTTCTGGACTTGAACCATTTCTAGCATTCTGTAGACTTCTTTTTTTTTTTACTTTTAACTTCAGCAACTTTAACATTTCTCGCCTTCCATAAATATTTCTCTTCTTCCATGTTCACTTCAACAATGTCGACATTTCGCTGCTTTCGAAAACAAGTTTATTAATACATGACGGTTGCCTTAATCTATATCCTAATTACAAACGTCGGCAATTTTTAGCAAATCTTCCCAGCTATATACATTTATATTGTTCCTAAGAGGTTTAGCAGTCTTATCACATTATGAGTTCCATAAACATTTATATATTTCTTTAATAGTTTCGATAATTTTAGCAGCAATCTCCTTCCATGGACTTTTCTATCTTGATAATTGAGTCGTTTCATGTCTTCCATAGATATTCTCAAACTACCAATACATTTTCGACAATTAATATGCTTTTCTCGACTTGAATAAAAATTATGTATATTTCACCATCTTCTTTGCTGTCTTTCATGTCCCTTAAGCTAGTAGGCGCTTGTAACTCTCCATAGCGTCTGGCTTTTTGTTGATTTAAGTAACTTTTCTCTCTTTAACATCATTATTTGTCCTTGTTCTACCATACATTCATACAGACATTTTCAGTTGTTTAATCGTTTCTTTTACAACTGCTCTTGGCTTCAACATATCCTGTCAGTATTAAATTCTCTAGGCCTTCTTTCCTCATAACGTGTCCTAGAAATTTCGACTATCTCTTTCTGATTGTAAGTATAGTGAATGTCCTTAAGAATATCTACCCGGAAACTTCGCCGATCCTAGCGAATCTATTTAACTGCTGCTCAAATGAGAAATATTTCACAGGTCTGGGGAAAGTGTCAGTTTTCAGGAAGGAGAGCGAGGGCCCATACCCCTCTAGGTATAGACCAATCAATCTCGTTAGTGTCATTAGCAATATTTTTGAAGTAATAATAAACATGATGGTTGTTTAGCACCTAAATAAAAACAGCCTCTTGAGCGACAAGCAGTATAGGTTTCGATCGCCTCGATCCACTGCTGATGTTGAAATTAGCATTACTCACAGAATAAGTGCGACGCTAGACAACAGATACACCTCAAATAGCAAAGTATTAGGTATTTCAAAAACATTTGACAAGCTGTGGCCCAAAGGGTTGCTGCTCAAAGTCTCTAGCTATGAAATCACTTCAGAGAATTCTCAATAATAAAGCACTTCGTAACATTTACGCCTCTGAAGCTAGTTGCTAAGGATCAGTACCCCGGGGCCCTAGCGATCAACGCAGGCGTCACTTAGGGATCAATTCTTGAACAAACACTCTTTTTACTTCATATATATATATATATATATATATATATATATATATAAAGAAATGTAGTTTTTAGATGTGGCATATTTATGGGATAAAGTGTTCAACATCAGAGATAGAGCGTATGTAAATATAAAAGTGAACATTCTAGTCAACACTCAATGGAGACAGAATGTGTCATGTTAGGTGCAATCGTCAGCGTTTCGCCTCTGCGCGTTGACTTAAATGTTCACTTTTATATATATATATATATATATATATATATATATATATATATATATATATATATATATATATGTAATCGGCCTAAGTGTTTACGCCTCTTATTTGTGAATACCTATGCTAATGATACAACGATATATTGGTCCACCTCCAATCCAGACTCATGGCGACCAGAGATTGGCAACTGATCTAGATCTAACACCTAAGTGGGTGAAGAACTTGTTAGTGAAATTAAATGCTTCTAAAACCAAATTGATGCATTCCATAACGCCGATCCGACCCGAGATGTCACCAGTCACGCACTGCATTCATACTCTGCGTATTCCATTGTTGAGAAAAATTCCACTCAAGCAGATTTTTCCCGCGAAATTACTGCTCTGCGGAACCGTCTCCCAAGAGGTTGTTTTCCCGATCACTGCAATCGTAAACTGTTCGTCCAGGGTCAACCATTACCTTCCCCAATCTCGGGGTTCTTGATAAGCTCCATAGGCGGATATGCAGTATAATTGGCCCTGTTCTGGCATCTCGTCCACAGTCACTCTCTCACAGACGCGCCGTCGCCTCTCTCTGTCTTTTTTTTACAAATACTTTCATCGTAATTGCTCCGAGGAGCTGCATCCGCTGGTTCCCAGACTTCATGAAACCATGCGCCCTACGAGGTTGGAATCCCGCTCTCAACCCTTCACTGTCGAAACTACTAAATGTAGCCGTCTCTTCTACTCCAATAGCTTCATGTCTCGCACCTCTCGCCTGTGGAACTCCCTTTCATATTCCAGTTTCCCTGAGAGCTATAATCTCCAACTATTCAAATGTAATGTCGATCGACATCTCCAGTTGCCTTGATCTATCCACTACCCTTCTCCTCATCCTTTCTTCTATCACTCCTATCTGATCCTGCTCCAAATCTTCTGTAACCCCTTGCGTCCTAGTGGCTTCCCGCCTTGCTTGGGGTGAAACGCTTAAAAAAAAAAGAATCACAAGGTAAAAAAAATAACTTGTTTCCATTTGCCATAAAATTTCCTCTATACTTACATTTTATATCCACCTTATTGTCATCATTGTTCGTTGGGACTACATCTCTATTGAGTCAGTCTTTTCTTTGTCTGTGAGGAAATTGTCCAGAATTGACTGTCATCTGTAAGTTTAGATATTAGCAGGTAATTGAATAAGAAAAAAAAAATGTAACGCGTTTTTTGGCCTCCACATCGCCATATATATTAAAAACATTGTTAATAATTTGTAAAAGTCAGAAATCCATTTTTCTAAAGAAAATTTTTTTAACACTGTTTTAATTAAAATATTTTATTAATTTTAATTCACATTACCACTGACTGCGCTGTCACAGAATACCGAATGTTTCGACAAAAAAGAACCAGTTTATATTTCCATTGCCATTTCCAAAGAGTGTATTTCTCATATCGGTTTGATTCCATTTCATAGATTTTTGAAGATTTGGAAAATTTTCGAAATTGTTTTGTGCTATTCTTTTGTTATTTCACCTTCTGTGAATATTTTTCAATAAATTCATGCCAAGCAAGGCAATAAAGCCACTATGACGTCTGAGGTTACTGAGTATAAGAAAATATGAAAATGGCGAGACAAAAAAGTACTAGGAATTGGAAAAATGTCAAACAATTATGTCCTGACCCCAAAAAGAAAAGGTATTGAGTAAAATTTCATGGGGAAATTAGCTCAATAGGAAGTCCCTATCGCTATGGTCTGACTATATCAAATATTGGCAAATATCCTTGCTACAAGAATTATTTAAAGATTCGTCTCCAGCTAAGCTAGTCGATCTTTCTGCCTTCGGGCGAAGAAGATTCCAGATGAGGCTATCCCGAACGGCAGAGTCTCGACTGGAGAGGTAGACAGCCATCCCACCCCGTTTTTTAGGGGGTCTACGGAGAGATTTTTGCCTACGGGCTCCGATACCCCATGTTAAATTCGGCTTTGTGTCTCATCTGATCGTGTGGGGCGGTTGGCAAATATCCTTGGTTCACGAATTACTAGCCTGCCATACGATTCCCTGTCTTTCAGGAGTGTATTCGTTTTTACATTAATCCTCTCTCCGTTCGTCTACGCGCGTGTTGCTGTTCCTTCACTTGAGTACCACCTTTGTCTGTAACCTCTTTAAGGACGCAACAGGAAAATATTGTATTCAATAGAGAGGACAATAAAAGAACAAGGTAATGATTGCATTTAAGTAAGAAGCCGGAAGAGAGTCCCACAAACGAGAAGTGCGATAAAAGAAACTGTTAACATAGAACTTACGGTTAAATGTATCCAGTTCAGCTGTAAAATGACGAGACCTTTGCCGCCAACCTAGTACCTCATAAATTTGAGGTACCATAGAGGAAAGTAAATTTGAGGTACCACAGAGGAAAGTAAATTTGAGGTAACATAGAGAAAAGTTAATTTGAGGTACCATAGAGGAAATTAAATTTGAGGTACCATAGAAAAAAGTTAATTTGAGGTACCATAGAGGAAATTAAATTTGAGGTACCATAGAGGAAAGTAAATTTGAGGTACCACAGAGGAAAGTAAATTTGAGGTAACATAGAGAAAAGTTAATTTGAGGTACCATAGGAAATTAAATTTGAGGTACCATAGAAAAAAGTTAATTTGAGGTACCATAGAGGAAATTAAATTTGAGGTACCATAGAGGAAAGTAAATTTGAGGTACCATAGAGAAAAGTTAATTTGAGGTACAACAGAGGAAAGTAAATTTGAGGTACCATAGAGAAAAGTTAATTTGAGGTACCATAGAGGAAATTAAATTTGAGGTACCATAGAGAAAAGTTAATTTGAGGTACCACAGAGGAAAGTAAATTTGAGGTACCATAGAGAAAAGTTAATTTGAGGTACCACAGAGGAAAGTAAATTTGAGGTACCATAGAGAAAAGTTAATTTGAGGTACCATAGAGGAAATTAAATTTGAGGTACCATAGAGGAAATTAAATTTGAGGTACCATAGAGGAAAATTCACCAGAAAAATTACCTTGAAAATATTTATAGAAAAATCCCAGGGAAGATACGTTACGGAGATGGGAAAGTGGCTGAAGTCAAGATGCCAGGTGAGTACTGATAACATTGCCGATTCTTCTTTGGAATTAATTAAGAATCTCTAAATATATAACAGGTGCATCAAAACAGATCTATCAGGAATATTCAGAGCAAGGATAAATGGTAGACGTATAACTAGGTAACATAGATTCTCGCGAAAAAAATTGTCTCGCACGGCATAGCGAACTAAGATTCCTAGCTACAAATTTAGAAATTGATTCAATATCCTCTTTGAATTTCATGTCAGCGGGAAACGTTAAAGCATAAACATGTCTTGCAATTTCGTTAGCACAAATTAAGTCTGGAATAAGGTCAGAAAAATAAGGCCCTGATTGTGAAAGTTGTTAATTGAATAATTTGTTTTTTTACGGCTTATCAGTACTTTGTGGGTCATTTTAATAACGGGGCATATTTTTGATTTGTAAGAATAGTTATTGGAGGGTGAATATTGCAATAACAATTTCTTGGGTATTATTTTTTTTTAGATAAAAATCTTATTTAATCCATAGCTGGGGAGATGAGATGCATTCATGACTTTCCCAGCGGTATGCACGTGTAAGTAAATGCAATGAACCCCATTGTAATTCGAACTCAATTCACCGACTTCTCATTTCGAGTCGCTATACTTTACACCACCCGCTCACTCACCCATGTTTCTATCACAAATTTTCAAATAATTTCCGCCTCAACTTTAGCTTATTATTGTCCGCAGTGGAATTAGACCATTATAAGATTGTGCTGCGCCATTATTATAAAAGTCTGTTAACGTGTGGCATTTTTCCCGCATAGATGAATTTATTAAGCCACCTATGTTTCATGTCTATCTTTACGCTAGTGATAATTTACCAGCCTATTTGCAATCTGTATTTAAGAAAAAGAAAAAGTACGGATGATTAACGGTTAGATTCACTGTCTTCTACCAAAAATTTTTTTTTTTTTTTTTTTTTTTTACTACTGCAGGAATACCCCACTTGTCTGCCAAGGGACTTTGGCTAAAGAACGAAATTTAGAAATTGGTTCAATATACTCTTTGAATTTCATGTCAGCGGAAAACGTTAAAGCATAAACATGCCTTGCAATTTCGTTCGCATTAATTAAGTCTGGAATAAGGTCACAAAAAAAGGCCCTGAGTGTGAAAGTTGTTGATTGAATAATTTGTTTTTTTACGGCTTATCAGCACATTGTGGATTATTTTGAAATCGGGCATATTTTTTATTTGTAAGAATAGTTATTGGAGGGTGAATATTGCAATAACAATTTCTTGGGTATTATTTTTTCAGATAAAAATCTTACTATTTAATCCATAGCTGGGGAGATGAGATGGATTCATGATTTCTACCAAGATCCGTTTTTTTTTGTTTTTTTTTTACTGCTGTAGGAATACCCCACTTGTCTGCCAAGAGATTTTGGCTAAGATCGCTAAATGCGGTTGCCAAAAAGCAGCGGAGAAGAAAAAAAAGGAACCCTTTTAATTCTTTCGCTATTTACATACTTGATGCCCAACGAAAAAGACATCTCATTTAGTATGAGGGGCCTTTTTCGTTCGTCAGTGAACCATGTGTCATATCGTACACAATGCCACGTGCAAATGCCCTACATAATCTATATATCCAGTATTC
>CAHIKZ030005498.1:332500-415000 GCA_903632075.3 Acanthosepion pharaonis
AGTAAGCGTTGATCCAATAAGGTCTATCTGTCCATTAAAGAGGTCTTCTTTTTAATCAGGCAAAGGTTTAATTTCCCTCCGTTCCAAAAAAAGGAATTAATCGCTAATGACACGGCTATCCGTACGGAAGTTCTCCGTTGTTCCCTCTAATATTAACAAACATTCAAGATAGTCTTACTATGAATACTACTATGATAAGATGAAAAGCAGCTGAAATTAAGATGAAAGAAATACTACTTAATAATTAACAATGGTTGAAAATAGCTCATCCAACTATGATAGAAATGAAAAAAACAACCTTACTATAAAACACTACAAGTAGTTACCATAAAAAAGCAATTCAAGTTAAGATGAAAGAGATACAAATAAAAATTAATAATGGCTGACAATGCTTCCTCGGTCAATAACATCCATTATGAACAATATTACTGCTAATAGTACAGGTAGTTGAGATGAAAATCAGCTAAAATTTAGATAAAGGAATATTAATTAATAATGATCGACAATGCTTCCTCTATCATTAACATAAATTGCAAATAATATTACAACAAACAAAGCCATTAGTTGCGATGGAAAGCAGCTGCAATTAAGATGAAAGAAATAATAGTTAATTAATAATGGTTGACAATGCTTTCTCTATCAACAACATAACTTAAAGATATTACAACTAATGAAATGATGGGTTGCGATGAAATGCAACGGCAATTAAGATAAAAGAAACACTTATTTAACATGAATAATGGTCGACAATACTTCATCTATAAATAAAATTCAAATTAATATTACTCTAATATTTAGTTTATACACAAAAGTAATATTATTCTAATATTATTTTTGTGTATATACAGCGCCTCAAATTGCACAATGTCAGGAACTGGAAAGAGATTAGGCTGTGTGGATATATATATATATATATATATATATATATATATATATATATATATATATATATATATATATATATATAGAGAGAGAGAGAGAGAGAGGAGGGGAAGTGTTGTCGATCATTATTAATTAATATTCCTTTATCTAAACTTCAGCTGCTTTTCATCTCAACTACCTATACTCTTAGCAGTAATATTGTTCATAATTGATGTTATTGATCGAGGAAGAATTGTCAGCCATTATTAATTTTTACTAGTATTTCTTTCATCTTAACTTGAATTGCTTTTTATGGTAACTACTCGTAGAGTTTTATAGTAAGGTTGTTTTTTTTAAATTTATATCATAGTTGCATGAGCTATTTTCAAACATTATTAGTTAAGTAATATTTCTTTCATCTTAATTTCAGCTGCTTTTCATCTCAACTACATGTACTATTGGCAGTAATATTTTTCATAATTGATGTTATTGATCGAGGAAAAATTGTCAGCCATTATTAATTTTTACTAGTATTTCTTTATATATATATATATATATATATATATATATATATATATATATATATATATAAAACAGTAATAATATTTTCTGAAAATAAAGGAATTTATTTCTCACCAAGAGATTATCCTTTATATTGATTTGAACTGATTTACTAATGACAATAAAATGCCAATCTGAGGAGTTGCAATAAAAAATATCTGAAGTTAAGATGGAAGAAATTTAGAGAAAAATAAATAATTTTAATTAGGCTATATATAATATTATTAAAGTTAATACAAAACAACATTGTTCTTATTCACTAGACTACCGATAAACCCATTAGACCTTTTTTAAAAAAGTGTTCATTTTACAAAATGATAAGATTCTATTATTAATTACACATGTTTCATTTTTTTATTTAAAAACGGGTAATTGTAATAATTATTATTACTCTCATCTATATACAAAAAACAGAGGATGCGTGTGTGTCTGTCTGTGTGATACCTTTTCACTCGAGATCCACCTAACCGATTTTGACCAAATTTGGCACATACATTGTACAACGTAAGAGGTAGTTTCTTAGCGTAAAAAATCGATTTTTAAAAAATCTATGAAGCCGATCAAAAATCGATAAATTCAACATTTTTCTTTCGTTCAAACTCATTATTTAGGTTACTTACATCATGACGAGCTCGACAATACCTCATTTTTATTTCTACACCATTGCGTTTAGCGAAAAACCACGAAAAACGGAAAATCGATTTCTACACAAATTTTGAACTATAATCTCCTTCAATTAATACAAACTTCACTCATTTGTAGCCAACAATAAGTTGATTGTTTAACAGTCATTTAACTTGATAATTGAGTCAACCACATAGCGAAAACCCGAGTAAATAGCGAAAAATGGCGATTTTTACTGGTTTCCTTCTTATTTTTCGTTGATTTTTCAACCGATTTTCATCAGACTTAACAATTGTTTTATAAATATCACTTCTACATTCCTGGTTGCACACTGACAAATTGAATTTCAAAACCTCCAAAATGACTGCGTTCTGAAGAGGGTCTTTATGTTGCCTGTTTTACACCTTCATGTCCTCGGCTAACTTCAATTGAAAAAATACAGACGACTTATGTTATATCAGTAACTGCATTAATTCAAAATGTTATTTACTTACTTTTAAAATGAGTGAAGATAAACTCTGTTACATCTAAACATGATGCAGTTTTTGCTCCATTCTAATTGAACGCTTTTTCTGATGGACCAGCCAGCTAGTAGAACGTTTCGGCCGTTGTACGCTACAGCACTCTTCAGATGGTTGGAATGTCGAACTGAATCCTTTATTTCGCTCACTGGGGTAGACTGTTCTAGTTCCACGTGCCATGTTTAATGGATGTCAGTTATCAGTTAATTCCCCTCTGAATGTTCTCCACTGTCTTAACCGGGTATTGAACTCACACTCTTTAGGTCTTGTCACTAGATCTAACTAACGCCTTTATCCACTGTGCGATGTATCCTTGAGGAATTGTATGAATTTCTGGGTATTACAAACACAATGTTTTCAACTATTTTACCACTGCTCATATTGCAATTCATGCTGTTATCATATATGTTTTTTACCAAAGCTCATATTGCAATTTCTGTTGTTATTATATATTGATTACACGAATATCACAGAATTTGTCAGAATGGAGTGACATATCCGTTACAGAATCTTAATTACGGTGGACTGATTACACATTATAATTTCCAAATTTGAATGTCATTAAAGAAAAAAAACAATTAAAGAAACAAACTGTAATCGTTTGCTTAGGAAGATTCATATTTATTGATATAACATAAAATACAGATGCCTCCGTTTTGTGCACTTAGGGTTTTTTTTTTTTTGGTAATTATTTCAAAATAATAATAAAATTTTATCATCAAAACAATCAACTATTTGTTGAAGTTTGTATTAGATTGCTTGAAAATTGAGGGAGATTATAGTTCAAAATTTGTGTAGTAATCGATTTTCCGTTTTTCGTGGTTTTTCGTTAACGCAATGGCGTGGAAATAAAAATGAGGTATCGTCGAACTCGTTATGATGTAAGTAACCTACATACTGAGTTTGAACGAAATCGGAAGAAAAAAGTTGAATTTATCGATTTTTGATCGGCTTTATCGATTATTGATTTATTTTTAAAGAAATAATAATATTTTTTAAAACTAATATTTTTTTAGTTATACATACTTGTTTTTTTTTCTCCCATTTATTTCCAAATGCGTGACTACGCAGTTTTCATCTATCATTTTATTTACCTCGAAGACATGTAACACAATTTTCAAAATACATAGCCTCTCAACCTATCAAGTAGCTGTCAAACATCCGAGATGTATGTTTCTAAAAAAAGTTCCAATGTAATGTAGTTAATTGTATAAACATATGTTTTGTTATGTATTTTTAAATTTACTTAAGAATGTTTTTATAAAATATTCTGAAAGTTTAATTTTCGTGCACCTATTAGTTGGAATATAATATGCAAGTGTTTGTTTATACACGCAGATTGACATAAGAATACATCGACATGAAAAGCTGAATTTCCTATTAAAAATACCGTAAAAACACAGTAAAAACACCCCGAGCACTTGTTTAATTTTAAAGAAATTTGGCACTGCACTCATCGGATGTTCAAGGTACAGTATGCTCCTAAACTGCTTGAAGTATCGTATATCGTTTAAGCTGTAACTCGCAAACAAACATAGACATAAGATTGGAGTTTTAGTAACACACACACACACACACACACACAGATATATATATATATATATATATATATGAAAGAAAAATACAGAAAAAACAAAATTCTGAATATGCATTATTAATGTTAAAATAAAGTCGACGTCGGACGTTTCGGTCTATTTAAGACCATCTTCATGGACATTTTCATTTAAACATAATTAACATTATAACTTATAACAATTTAACACAAAAGACGATGGACATAAGATGAGTCTTAAATAGAAGAACTAAATAGATTTATATCCATATATTTGCTTTATATATATATATATATATATATATATATATATATATATATATATATATATATATATATAAGGCATATGTTTATATCTGTTCATGGTTTCACACGTCCATTTGACTGGTATTTGTTGCCTCAATCTCTACTTACAACTGTCAGAGATTATATATATGTCCTTTAAGGGAAATATGAATAAGACAGCTTATCATATCTTGGGCCAAAAATGCAGACTTTGGCATAATCTCGGAAGGACTAATTCTATGCATAATAGAGAATGACTTACATTGTGCTACAAGAGGCGACAAAGACTAATCACTTTTCATGGCGGTTTTAAAATTATCTGAAAAGTATTATTATTTACTTGTAAAATATAGGATGCAAAGATGATATATATATATATATATATATATATATATATATATATATATATATATATATATATATGTATAATTATTTGTTTAAAAATATGATTCCAAAACGCTACATAAGAAGTCTCATGTTTCAAAAAAACAAGAGCCGAAAACTTCAATATAATTATTTAAATTAAATTGAGTTAAAATAAGCTCTGTTCCATTTTCAAGCGAAAAAAAAAATCGCTTTTTAAGATTATATTTATGCTCTACTTTTGTAACGAGCACTATTTTTAAAAAAATAATAACTAAAATACTAAGGGACTTTGGATTATTTACCTAACCAGTTCCTTCCTATTTTTCTATATACACACACACACACACACACACACACACATATATATATATATATATATATATATATATATATATATATATATAGAGAGAGAGAGAGAGAGAGAGAGAATAAATAGATTATTTATACAAAGAATTAAATAACAATGTTAATGTGGTTAATGGCGAAATGTCTTCGCTAACAAGAATTAATGAGACGTTAACTTACTATCAATTCCTTGAATTATAAGATCCTTATATTCAAGTAGTTGTCAGATGGGATACACATGCCAAGTACTTTAGGCAATTTCAAATTGTCATCTTCAGGGCGCAATTTTCCATACAATTGTCGAATGTACTTGATTAAATTTTTTTATTTTTGTAACAGGTAGAATTCAAGATGCAAAAATTAAACTGAAAACCACATAACAGATAGAAACACACACACATGGTTGACTTTTTAAATTTCATATACATACATACAATTTAACAATTTTACATACATCAACATAGATATAAATATATTATATATATATATATATATATATATATATATATATATATATATATATATATATATATATATATATATATAAAATATGAACATAGAAGTCAACACTTAGAGGCGACAGTCTCTTTCCTGCTATATATGCAATCGTCAGGCCACATATGCTGTTATTTTTCTCGGCTATTTATATATATACGGGTTAGTGGTGCATTGTGGGTATTCTATTATGGCGGTTATTTTACCGGAAGTCGTTTGTTTATTTATTTGGGTCAAATTATATTGCTCGTTTTTATTTTTTTTGTTTCTTATTTTATTTATTTATTTATTTATTAACGTAGTAAAAATTTGTTTATATCACTTATTTAACAGCTTTGTTTTGGTTTGGGAATTTAATTGAAGCTATTTGTTCAATTTTGGGGTTGGTTGTTGTAGTTCATTCTAACTATTATTTAAGTTTTTAATTTGGGATTGGTTTGTCTATTTATTTACTTGGATGAATTTAGGTCAATTTTATTTATATATTTTCTCTTTTCGGTTTTTAAGCAACATAGTATTTATTTATTTATTTTATTTTATATTTTTTCTATTTTTTTATTAGTGTATTTATTTATTTTTCTATTTTTTTATTAGTGTATTTATGACTTCTATGTTCACTTTTATATTTACACACGCTCTATCTCTGATATTTAGCACTTTATTCCATAAATATAGCACACCTTAAGACTATATTTCTTTATATATATATATATATATATATATATATATATATATAAGTGAACATTGAATTCAACACTGAGAGGCGACAGGCTGTTTCATGCTAGACGCAACTGTCAGGCCGCCGACTGCGTTTAGCATGAAACAGCCTGTCGCCTCTGAGTGTTGAATTCAATGTTCACTTTTATATTTACTTACACTCTCTGATATTGAACACTTTATCCCCTAAATATAGCACACCTTAAAATTATATTTCTTCTTGCATATATACGTGTGTGTGTGTGAGAGAGTTTGTGTGTATGTGTTTGTGAGAGAGAAATATGTGGTGCAGTTCAATTTATATTACAATGAATCATAAATAAATAAAGCAAATTCATGATATAAAATTGCGAAATCTATTCGCTAACAAAATTTTAAAGATGCATTAACATACCAATTACTCGATGAATGTCATGATCTTATATATATATATATATATATATATATATATATATATATATATATGATAAAACTGCACAACATAAATGATATATGTGTGTGTGTGCGCGCACGCGCGTCTATTTCTATTTAAATAAATCTTGCTTCTGGACTATGTACTTAAATGGAGAATGAACGTTGAGAGGGGAATTAGGATTGTGTCCTGCACGAATGAAAGAATAACTTGGAACTAGATAAATAAATGAATAATTTGGAACCCGTAAATGGTGTATTTGTCTGGCTCCCAGATTCTGCAACTGATAATTAGTTTCGCTTCACTAAAGATGACCTTTCACTGGTCTTCTGTAAGTGGTTTGCTGCAGTGACGTTATGTACTGTAAATCCTTGCACCAGTTTATTGTATTTTTAATGTCCAGGAAAGATGGCTGTGCGACAAACAAAAAATGAAATGGAATAATGCAGAATTAGAAGCCGGAAATTTTGAAGATGATAAAACTCCAGATTGCAACAGCATAATTAAAATACTCTACAAGAAAATATTCTTTTCTATATGTCCCCGTCTCTTCAGGACATATGCGATCATGGCCCACCACACCTTCCTCACTCGTGTGATTCATAGCAATTTTTAGCCGTATGATAATGCCCCCCGCCCTACTTTCGACCATTGTTTGAAAGCAAACCCGTCAGCTAAATGGCTTACTTGATCGATTGATCTGTTTTTGTTTTTTGGGAGTTTTTTTTCTTACGGCTTACCAACATTTCAGCTTTATCAAATCCCGAAAATACGTTTTGATTATAAGCGTTTTTTCGAGATAATATGGTTTACTGGAACAAAACCTACTAATTAACCCATATCCGGTGGGAGAAGAGGTGGATTTATAATTTTCACAAATGGATTTGCGTGTAAGTGAATATAATGAACCCGATTTAAATTGGAACTTGGCTCTCTGTCATCTCATTACGAAACGTTATCTATTACACTCCCTTCCACACATCCAAGCCCACAACACTTAGTATTTCTACGTGGTCACCATTTTAAGTACTGTCCAAACTTGAAATTGCTTAACCTTGGTGACCGTACGTGAACCGGTGTTTCAACGTGAATCTCTCAGGTAAGTGGTCCGCTTCCTTACACTATCTAGCTTTTATCTAAATATATCCCGTGAAAATTAGTTTCTCCAAGACCTCTTTCCTCGTTATTTTTCTAAGGAATTTCAGCCGTCTCTTCCTGATTCTGAGTAGAAGTATTCTTTCTTTTGCCATTTTCTTTAAGACTTCCTTGTTGCTTATTCGCTCCGACCTGTGACGGTTAAGTTCTGCAAGCCCTCCTTCCTAATCATGTGTCCAATGAATTCAGCTGTCTCTTCCTGATTCTGAGTAGAAGTGTTCTTTCTCTTGCCATTTTCTTTAAGGCTTCTTTGTTGTTTGTTCGCTCCGTTCCGTGACGGTTAAGTTCTGCAAGCCCTCCTTCCTAATCATGTGTCCAAGGAATTTCAGCTGTCTTTTCCTGATCCTGAGTAGAAGTGTTCTTTCTCTTGCCATTTCATTTAAGGCTTCCTTGTTGCTTACTCGCTCCGTCCCGTGAGGTTTAAGTTCTCCAAACACACCTTTCTCATTATGTGTCCAAGGAATTTCAGCTGTCTTTTACTGATTCTGAGTAGACGTCTTCTTTCTCTTGCCATTTCCTTTAAGACTTCCTTGCTGTTTATTCGCTTTGTCCGTGGAATTTCCAGTATCTTTCTGTAGATCCACCTTTCAGTTGCTTTTAATTTTCTTCTTAGCCGTTGTATTATATTCCAACACTCACTGTCATATAAGAGTTTGACTATCACATAGCATTACACCATTCGTTACTTTGTTTCTAACGATTTTTTTTACGTTTCTCAGTCCTTTGCTTAGCTTTTCGAATGCTTTCTGTCCATATTTCTGAGATGATGTTTTATAATTATTTAACCTATTTTCGAATTTTCTTCCTCGACTTTATTGTCAGATTCACGATGCTTCAGCCGTCGAACAGAAAATTTTATTTCCTTCACCGGTGTAGATAGTTCTAGTTCCACGTTCCATGCCTTTTACGGATATCACAGCTTCAGTTACAGTTGTTTCCCTTTAGTAACTCAACACATTTTTTTGGGGGGGAGGGGCTCTGCTGTGGGCAGAGGTTGAACTCAAAACTCTTTATGTCAAGTCACCGGATTACGTCAACCAATGCTCTCATCCATTAGACCATGCGTTCTTGGAAGTCCAATGTGCGTTCGGATCACGCTGTCCCATGTTCTACCCTTTGTTATTTTAGGTGATGAAAAATACGATAATCCGATAAATTGGCTTACAAAACAACTATATAAATCCAGTCGGTAAATTGGTGAAAAACAAAACAAATAAGGCCCAGCCAAAATTTAACAGTGAATTCGAAATAATAGTATAATAAATTCTACTTGAGCAAGCCAACAACACATCGAAGCTAATAGTTATACTTTTTTGCGGAAGATAAGTATATACAATGTAAGTATATATAAGATATATATTTTCTATAATAATTTTGAAACTACCAGCGTCTCTCGTTAATGCGCATGTGCAGCCATAAAAACGTCAACAAATGCAGTCCGGTGAAGAACCTAACAGTATAAACGATTCCCAAGAAAGCTTTTCCATTCTGTCTTTCTATAATTTCCTCAATAAAAAAAAATATATAATAAAATATATATATATATATATATATATATATATATATATATATATCTTCACGTTGTACACTATTTACATTGTTCTTTATTGTCATATTCACGACGTTTCGGCCTTGTCCGGTGATATACTTTGGAATTACGAACTAATCTCTTTATTTTGTCCACTAGGATATATTGTTCTAGTTCCACGTGCCATGCCTTTTCTGCATATATCGGTTTCAGTTATCTCACTGTAGTAAGTCTACTCTCCCAGTTTTTCTTCAACCAATGATTTTATCTACTAGCTAAATGCCCCAGTGGATAAAAACATTTGTTTAAGTAATCCACTGACTTAACCCAAAGAGTTGTGAGTTCAAATCCTGGCCACAGCAGAGATGAACGTAAAAAAGCACTAAAAACCTTAGAGAAGGCATGAACACACGTCTCCCTGCATTCTGTTAGTATACTCATTGGAAGTGCGAGACTGCATATCTTTTATATGCAATGGAAACAAATAAGCAAATCGAGTCTGAATTTTCAGACGAGGCGTTTTATGATTTTCTAGTATTTACAGCTGTACGACAGGCAGAGTCCCATCTGTCTTGCATTCTAAAAATGTACTAACTGGGATTGCAATATAGCATAAGTGTTATTAACAGAGAATAGAACATGCAAATCGATTAGGAATTGCAGCTGAGGCTGATTATATATAATATATTTTTTATAAAATACATGAACTCACCTCTCCCTGTACTCTATAAATATACTTAATTAAAAAGTGCCCTTTCATAACCATTATGTTGCTAGTATTCAATTATTACTCAAACCTTTTCGGAAGGCATGAAGCCATCTCTCCCAGTATTCTGTAAATATACTCAGTAGAGTTACGAGGGTTGCATTATTGTTACTTTGGTTTGGTTTGGTTTATGGCATATCAACTCCAGTGGGTTATTTAATGGCGACAATTTTTTTCCTTATAATTTTTTTTTTTTTCAAAAATGTATTTCTGGCAATATTTTTCCTCAAAGATGTATTGCTAGTAATATATTTTTCCCCAAAAATATATTGCTGGTATATATATATATATATATATATATATATATATATATATATATATAGGAAGCAATCCTTCCTTTATGCATGTTTCATTAAAAACGACAGACAAGGTACTACGGTTGAGTTTTTTTATTTAATTTTTCTTGTGTTCTGACAAGAGCTTTTCTTCTGGACAAACACGCCCTTTGTCCAGAAAAGAAAGAATATATATATATATATATATATATATATATATATATATATATATATTACAAAATATTTCTGGTATTAAAATCTATTTTTACACTTTCATAGTGTTTTGACTCCAGTTTGGGGGTTAACTATTTGCCCAGATCTCGGACCCTGACAGGTGCTACCATCCAGATGTATTGCTGGGATTTTTACTATAAAATGTATTTTTATACATTCATTGTGCTTTGAGGGCTTACTATCTACCCATAGTTGTTAACCTAACAGGTCCTACCCCTACGAGTCAGGGTGGACCCGGGAACACCAGCAATTAATAGTTTGTTCAAACCTCCTCAAAACATCTTGATCAGAGCCCTTGCTGTTGGACGTAATTTATCGTCTTATACAGGACGCGGATGTAGTTTAACGTCATACCCAGGACGACATTATTGTTAGAAATTAATATGACACCGGAAATCTGAGTTCATATTTCAGCCGAGCCTGTTTATGTCCTTTTAGTATTTGTAACCCGAGGAATGTCATGATTCCAACTGCCCTTGAATTCATGCTTAATGGTGGAACAACGTATTATAAGCGAAAAAGGCAGGAACCCAGATACCATCCACAAATGTCACGCTTAAATTCATGTAAAAAGAAAAGCTCATCAGAAACATTTATAGAAAAAAGACAGGAAAACCACGTCACGATACGGTGTTTCCCAATGAAGAAAAAGGCATGAACCCAGATACCATCCACAGACATGTCGATTAAATTCATGAATTCGGAGCACTAGGGAAAAAAGCTAATCAGAACAATTGCCATGAAAATATTTGTAGAAAAAACAGGGAAGCCACATCACGTCTGTGAGAAAGTAACTGAATTTGGGATGCCTGGTCAGAATAGATTATAGTACAGAACCTTTTTTGAATTTTGTCAATTATCTTGAGATGTATAGTAGGAGCTCCAGACCAGAGATGGCAGAAGTATTCAATACACAGATGAATGGTAGATTTATAAATATGCAGTTTATCAAAATCAGTTATTTGTGTCCCTCTGCCAAGCAGTGCCTCCATTTGTTGTAAACAAGCAACTAGAGTTTGGGGAGTTTCAAAATAGTATAAATTATATAAATTCATATTTTAGATGATATGAACCAGGTAAAAAAAAAGTCAGTGCATATTATGAGGGATTTTTTTTTTCTCAGAATTTTGTGCACCAAAGTTAGGGGGTTGCATATATACAATAGACCATATATGGCAGCAGTATACACAGATGTATGGTCGTATGAATATATCCAGGGTATCAGGAGGAAAAAGGCTCATCAGAACAATTACCATGAAAATATTTCGGGATGCTTGGTCAGGGTTGATTATATTACTTCTTGACACTGGCATGATACGGTGTTTAACAATGAAGTTAGTATGAAGTCTCCCGTAGCTAGAAGCTCAAGCATTGCCAAACATATTTTTTTAATTCTCCATAAAGCTGAGTGCCTGCCAAAATTCGACGACCTGGGACATTGACTTTATCCCCACCCGCCAAAATTCTATCGATTACAGATCATTATTTCTTTCCTACAGCCAAACGCTAAACACAAACTTATGAGAAATCGACTTCTAACAAAAGAAAAGGTTAAAGACAAGAGAAGGCAACACCTACTTTTTGTATCTGTCTATATTTTGAGATGAGGTATTTGTACATTATTCCGGACTATTGTCCTCATCTTTGTCGCCATATTTATTACAACGTATCGGCCTTTCAGACTTCTATAACAAAAGAAAAGGTTAAAGACAAGAGACATTGTTCGACTATTGTCTTCACCTTTGTCGCTTTTTTATTACAACGTTTCGGCCCTTTCAGTATCTTATATTTCTGAGATGAGGTATTATATACATTATTTACATTGTTCGGATTGTCTTCAACTTTGTCGCCATATTTATCGGCCCTTTCAGTATTGTCTATATTTCTGAGATGAGGTATTATATACACTATTTACATTGTTCGGACTATTACAACGCCATATTTATTACAACGGCCCTTTCAGTATCTGTCTATATTTCTGAGATGAGGTATTATATACACTATTTACACATTGTTCTTTTGTCGCCATATTTATTACAACGTTTCGGCCCTTTCAGTATCTGTCTATATTTCTGAGATGAGGTATTATATTTTTGTTCTATTGTCTTCAACTTTGTCGCCATATTTATTACAACGTTTCGGCCCTTTCAGTATCTGTCTATATTTCTGAGATGAGGTATTATATACACTATTTACATTGTTCGGACTATTGTCCTCACCTTTGTCGCCATATTTATTACAACGTTTCGGCCCTTTCAGTATCTGTCTATATTTCTGAGATGAGGCATTATATACACTATTTACATTGTTCGGACTATTGTCCTCACCTTTGTCGCCATATTTATTACAACGTATCGGCCCTTTCAGTATCTGTCTATATTTCTGAGATGAGGCATTATGTACACTATTTACATTATTATTTAGACTATTGTCCTCATCTTTGTCGCCATATTTATTACAACGTTTCGGCCTTTCAGTATCTGTCTATATTTCTGAGATGAGGTATTATATACACTATTTACATTGTTCGGACTATTGTCTTCAACTTTGTCGCCATATTTATTACAACGTTTCGGCCCTTTCAGTATCTGTCTATATTTCTGAGATGAGGTATTATATACACTATTTACATTATTCGGACTATTGTCCTCATCTTTGTCGCCATATTTATTACAACGTTTCGGCCTTTCAGTATCTGTCTATATTTCTGAGATGAGGTAATATGTACACTATTTACATTATTCGGACTATTGTCCTCATCTTCGTCGCCATATTTATTACAACGTTTGGGCCTTTCAGTATCTGTCTATATTTCTGAGATGAGGTATTATGTACACTATTTACATTATTCGGACTATTATTTTGACCATATTTATTACAACGTTTCCTTTCATCTATTTTATGTACACCTATTTATATTATTATTGTCCTCAACGTTTCGGCCTTTCAGTATCTGTCTATATTTCTGAGATGAGGTATTATATACACTATTTATATTATTCGGACTATTGTCCTCATCTTTGTCGCCATATTTATCACAACGTATCGGCCTTTCAGTATCTGTCTATATTTCTGAGATGAGGTATTATATACACTATTTATATTATTCGGACTATTGTCCTCATCTTTGTCGCCATATTTATTACAACGTTTCGGCCTTTCAGTATCTGTCTATATTTCTGAGATGAGGTATT
Source organism: Acanthosepion pharaonis (assembly GCA_903632075.3). Lineage (NCBI taxonomy): Eukaryota > Metazoa > Mollusca > Cephalopoda > Sepiida > Sepiidae > Acanthosepion > Acanthosepion pharaonis. Next base: position 346,392 of record CAHIKZ030005498.1, read on the forward strand.
ATGTACACTATTTACATTATTCGGACTATTGTCCTCATCTTTGTCGCCATATTTATTACAACGTTTCGGCCTTTCAGTATCTGTCTATATTTCTGAGATGAGGTATTATGTACACTATTTACATTATTTGGGACTATTGTCCGTTTCATCAGTATTGTCGCCATATTTATTACATACAACGGTATTCAGTATCTATATTTTATTATTCGGACTATTGTCCTCATCTTTGTCGGCCTTTCAGTATCTGTCTATATTTCTGAGATGAGGTATTATATACACTATTTATATTATTCGGACTATTGTCCTCATCTTTGTCGCCATATTTATCACAACGTATCGGCCTTTCATTATCTGTCTATATTTCTGAGATGAGGTATTATATACACTATTTATATTATTCGGACTATTGTCCTCATCTTTGTCGCCAAATTTATTACAACGTTTCGGCCTTTCAGTATCTGTCTATATTTGAGATGAGATTGATTTATATTATTCGGACTATTGTCCTCATCTTTGTCGCCATATTTTTACATTATTCGTCTATATTTCTGAGATGATTATTATATACACTATTTATATTATTCGGACTATTGTCCTCATCTTTGTCGCCATATTTTTATTACAACGTATCGGCCTTTCAGTATCTGTCTATATTTCTGAGATGAGGTATTATGTACACTATTTATATTATTCGGACTATTGTCCCTCATCTTTGTCGCCATATTTATTACAACATTTCGGCCTTTCAGTATCTGTCTATATTTCTGAGATGAGGTATTATGTACACTATTTACATTATTCGGACTATTGTCCTTTGTCGCCTTTCGGCCTTTTGCCATATTTTCAATAAAACGATTCGGCTTTGTTTTTCAATTTACAAACTATTGATGGAATGTCAAACGGAACTCTTTACCTCGCTCACTGAGATAGACTGTTCTAGTTCCACGTGCCATATTTAATGGATATCAGTTATCTCCCGTTAATTCCTCTTTCCAAGTTATCCACTGCTTTAACCGGGTATTGAACTCATACTCTTTGGGTCCTGCCACTGGATCTAACCAACGCCTTTATCCACTGTGGCATTTGAGTTCGAATTAATGAATTTAAGCATGCTATCAGATTGTCATCCAGGTCCCACACTTTTACTGTTGAAACAATTAAATGCAACCGCAACTTCTCCTCCAAAAGTTTTATTTCTCACACTTCCCACCTGAGGGACCCACTTCTGGTAGGCTGCTTCCAAAATAACTACAATGTTTAAAAATTTAAATGCAAAGTCAATCGTCATCTTCTATCTATTTGAATTCCGTTCATCTTTTATACTATCTTAAATCTTCCCCGTAGTTAGACTTTTCTTGAATTTTCACTACTGGTAACCCCATTTTTTATAGTGGTATTCCCGCCTTGCTTGAGGTGAAAATTTTATATATATATCTATATATATATATGAAGAAAAATACAGAAAAACAAACAAAAATTTTAACATGCAATTATGCTGTATTAATGTTAATATAAAGTCGACGTCGGACGTTTCGGTCTATTTAAGACCATCTTCATGGACATTTTCATTTAAACATAATTAACATTAGAACATATAAAAATTTAACACAAAAGACGATGGACATAAGAGCACAACTAATCCAAACAGATAACTGAAATTGTTATATAAGATCAGCGTTCCGTTTAAATATGATCAGGTTTTCGCCACGTGGGCGATGTTGTGAAAACGTATTCGAAGATGATTTCCAAATATTAAAATATTAAAAAAGTCGATTGAACTGTTTTATATAAACAGTTCAAGAAATCCCTTCCGTTGAATATACGAATACGTAGAGATTAATAGGTTCTTATATCTTCATACAAGCTTGAAGTCCTCCACGTTACAAAGCAAATCAAAAATGATTTCAAAAAACGATGGAACAGTTCTAAAAAACAGTTCGATAATAAATCCTTTCCTTACTTGATCAATAGATTCATATATTTTCGTACAAGCTTGAAGTCTTCCATGTTATAAAGAAAATTCAGGTTTGTATTTCCAGTAGACAGTATGTAAGCAAATATATAGATATAGATACTGTCGGATCTATATCCATATATTTATTATATATATATATATATATATATATATATATATATATATATATATATATATATGGCATCATATATTATGAAATGGATGTAAGTCTGATAATTATTTTATTATATTTTCTGTTTATACGTTATTTTTATAGACACAAATATTTAAGTAAATTCTCTGTTTATAATAAACAGTATTAACAACATTTACCGGCCTGAATGTCAATACTGTTTATTATAAAAAATCTTTTACTTAAATATTTGTATCTATAAAAAGATCGTATACGCAGAAAATGTGTTAAAATAATTGTCGGGTTTCGTCAAGTTCATAATACTTGATGTCATTTGTTTATGTTAAGATACGCTTCGAGAAGATATGAGAGTTTGAGGGAAATTATGGGAAATTTTTAATTACAGTACATTAACCATTTATGTGTAGCTCAATGGTATACATTGTCAGGCTATATGTCGGTTTCGTGTAGGATGCAGGTTCGATTCCTATAGATATATTTTGTATGAAAATTGTCGGATATTCAGGCTAGTAAATAATGTTAATACCGTTTAATATAAACAGAACATTTATTTTACAAGGTTGTATCTATAAAAATAATGTATAAAATATAATATATTGGAAGAAATAATATTTAATTATAGGTTGATTTTCATAAATCTGTTTTATTTTGAACAGTACAATGAGAGAAGTGTAATACGGTCTTAAAATTCAACATTTTACGCAATTTCTTCACAATTTGGATGTTGAAGGTCGAAGGCTTCTTTGGGTACTTACTTCCAATCCAGTAGTATCAACTTGGAATGAAAATTTCCGGTGGTATTGTCATCTGCTGAACCACGACGTCCATAAAAACTGCGCGACCATCTCTCCAGATGTATCACGGATTGCCGCTCTTCGTATGGAGATCTATGCCCCCCGCCGCTCTTCGCTCATGTCAGGCATTGCGCCATTCTGAACTGCATTTCGAAATGAAAACAGAAATTAGCAAGGAAATTATACCATTTTATGATCACAGAATATTTCAACAGCGAGTTTCTTCCACCCAACCTACATATATATATATAAAGACATTTTTACGTTTAACATTCTCTTTATAGATACAAATATTTAAGTAAATGTTCTGTTTATAATAAACAGTATTAAACAACATTTACCGGCCTGAATGAACGAGAAATTTTCACAGAAAATATTCGTCCTCCGACAGGATTCGAACCTGTATCCTATACGGAACCGTCATTAGCTTGACGTGCCTTTACCGATTTGGCTACAAAGGAGCGTTCGGTTAGCAAGGTCGAATTTACTGTATTTAAACTTCAATCTTCCACGAATCTCTCACGTACATTCATATTTGCTCGATGCGTATCCAAATGTAAACAAATGACGTCACACATTATGAAATGGACAAAGTCCGAGAATTATTTTGAAAAGAATGTTAAACATAAAAATATCTAATTGTCGGACTTTGTCTATTTCATAATGTGTGACGTCATTTGTTTACATTTGATACGCCGTGGGCCTTACCAACCGATTATTACCTATATATATATATACAAATACACACACACACACACATTACATGCATTTGGATGTTGAAGGACGAAGGCAAGGAAGTTGGATATATATATATATATATATATATATATATATATATATATATATATATATATGTGTGTGTGTGTGTGTGTGTGTGTGTGTGTGTGTTTGTGAAAGAAAGAACATGTTTTCCTTAGATGTAAGTGATGACCTATCCAAGTTTCTAAGTTCCGGATTATCATGGCATGAAAAATACCCCACCCTCATACACTGAGCTTAATTTCTATTTAGTGTAGACCTGACACTTGATTGGTTGATTTAGAGAAACACATTAGTCTATTCTTTAATTCTGACCTTGTGTTTCCTCACGACCCCTTTATCTTTCGAAAAAAGGGTAACAGTTTATTTTTTTTATTTTTATTTAGCATTATTTAGTCACCAGTGAAGTGTGTGTGGTGGGTGTACAAATGTGTTCACTGATTCCTCGTAGTTAGACAGTGTGTATGTATGGAGAGGCGATATACACATGTATACACGCATGTTGACAAAAGTACACGAAAATGGAAATCGATCTAAGAACACACAGGTGTCCTTAAAAGATAAGCATGCCGATAACTACTCCAACATTTCTCGAACCAATTTTATTTGTTTTATAACCCTTCACGCAGAACTTTTCACTGCCAGTTCAAGAAAGACGTTTAGATCACTAATACAAAAAAAGAGAATGTCTCACATCGAGAATATTTAACATTGAAAAACATAAAGAAAAAAATAATTATTTTTATTTATATGTGGAAATCTCCACTCTTTGTCTGATGACGGTCGTGAGACCGGAAACACGTGTAGCAAAATTATGGAAAATAAAGCATAATTTTTTGTAATCGACATTACAACCAAAAATTCTTGTTTTTCATTATATATATATATATATATATATATATATATATATATATATATATATATATATATATATATATATAATTTAACGGTTTGGAAAAACCTGTTTCATGTGTTCTACTTTACTAAAGCTGTAAAGCACGGCACCGGATTAGAGATTTATGAACGAGAAGTGCGAGAATTGAATCTGTAAGCATAGAACGTACGGGTTCAAGTACAAATTGATGAGCCATTGCCGCCACTCTAGTGCTGCGCTTAAATTCATAAAGTATACGTAACCTAGCGAGTAGCTCATCCCAACAATTATCATGAAAGTATTTATAGAAAAAGTCAACTTTGAGGCGATGGGATAAAGACTGACGCCAAGAGGCTAGATCAAGACCGGTAATATTGCTGATTTTCTTTGGGTGTTTTCACCATGTGGCAGCAATATTCTAAGCATGGATGAATGGTAGACTTATACGTAAAGATAGATTCTGGAGAAAAATATTGTCTAGCACGAAACACTGAACCAACTTTCTTAGCAGCTGGCTTAGCAATGGATTCAATATAGTCTTTGCCCTTCATGTCAGCAGAGAATGTTAGCCGGATAGCAGTAGAAGCCACAAGGAATCACTCTCGTTGAGGTTAGCATCAGCCTTACTGATCTGATGGAAAGCAGAAAGAGCTATCTCAGATGATTACCAGAGTGCTGTATCTATCTATCTATCTATCTATCTATCTATCTATCTTTTTCAGTCTCTTCATTATTTATCTATTTCAGTCTCTTCATTATCTATCTATTTCAGTCTCTTCATTATCTATCTATCTATCTATCTATCTATCTATCTATATATATATATATATATATATATATATATATATATATATATCTGTCTGTCTGTTCATATCTATCTATCTATCCATCTATCTATCTAAGTCAGTTCATATCTATCTATCTATCTATCTATCTATCTATCTATCTAATAATATAATAATTTGCATCCAGGCTTTTACAATATATCACAATTCTTGGTAGATTTTATATAGTGAAAGTGTGAGAGAGTCAGGGACAATGTTTATGGAGAGAAAAAAAATACAGATGATTTCGTCTAGACTGAGAAAAAATTTTCTCAGAAATATTCTTTCAACAATTTTGAAACTACCAGCGGCTCTCGTTTCAAGACGTGACAACGTCAATAAAGCCGATTAAACCCTAACGGACGTAAGACGTCACGAAGAAAAAAAAAAAAACTTTCAGTTTATCATATTTTTCTAAAACGTGTTTTTGTGATATATAAAATTATACAAAATTTCTATCTTTATGTCATCTCTCTTTATCCCTCTGTCTGTCTGTCTCTCTCCAGAAAGAAAGAAATCCTCCTGTCTTGAAACACTCTGCTCAAAAGCTGGGTAGAATATTGCAACACTGACCTCATTCAGCCACCGATAACACCTGTTTCTATGCTCTCTCCGAGAAATTGTAGCCAAGGTCCCCTCAGAATAGGTTGCTTCAGTTGGCGTCGTAGAAACGCAAATCGTCCTGAGCAGACCTCTGCTATAGAGTGGTCCAGGTGGTTATAAGTGCCAACGAGCAGCAGGCCATTTTATATAATAACCTTTTTGTTTATTTTTAACTATGCGAAATTTATTTCAATGTATCACTGAGAACTAAGGTTTAGGAAATATTATCTGTTTGAACAGATGTCAAACTTAAAAGTTTAAATTTTACAAAGAACAGTTTTTACAGACGGACACCTCGGTCTAGATTTTTGTTGATAATAAAATAAATAAGTACAGTCTTCATATAAATTAGATCAGCAGATCAGTGGAGTGGGTCACTTTTGGAAGTGTTTACCGGTAACTCTTACATAACGGGTTACAAGTGTTGATCTTTCTGCTCGGGTTTGTTTCAGCTTTCGACAGTTGGCGAAGTCTCAGACAAATTCTTATTTTCTTCCCTGTTAATGAAAAAAAAATATTTTGATATAAAATTTCAATTTCGGGACATTTTGATTTACAATTACAGTTGCAGGTGTGAATAATTTGCATTTTAGCACCCGCACTCAATTCGCATTAAAAATTTCCATAATACTTCCATTTATCTGTAATTGTATATCCTCCATTTGAATCTGGCTTGATAAATTTGATAAAATCTACCGTTTTGGAGTTATCGACAGTAAAAGTTCGGATTCATTCGCGTCGTTGGCGGCAGCCATTACTGGCATTGTTTGCATATATTCGCTGCGGAAAGCTGAACGCGGAAGAATGTAATTAACGGGCTTTTTTACTGATCTTACTTGTCTCAATTACTGCGCAAGAGAATTATTTACAGACATATGCCCAACTGTGCGCTGAAATACGCAATAATCAAGACAAGTGAATATTACTCATAGCTATCCGCAGCAGAAGCGAATTAAGCCTGGGTTTTAAACTGCAAATTAAAACCAGTGCTTTTCAAATTATTTTTTTTTGTTTTTTTTTTTCAATTAGGTCGTAATTTCTTTGGTAACGAAGAAAAGAATAGCTCTTACGTAACATTTGTCCTTCTTTACGGTAGCGAATTTCCTCAAAGATGAAGAAGAGACTCGAGGCGACGGAGATGTATTTCTACAGAAGGATGCTAAGAATATCATGGACCGAGCGTGTGAGCAACGATGAGGTCTTAGAGAGGATGCAGACAAGGAGGATGCTTATACCTAACATCAGGTAGAGGCAGCTGAAGTTTCTGCGACATATAGAGGGGAAGTGAGACAACGGAAAACAACGCGTGATATACCTAGCGGGCTTAAGCAAGTGGATGGCAGAACGTGGTCTTGAGGCGGAAGCAGAAGGAAGGAACTGCAAGAGATAGAGGGAGGTGGAGAGCTATGATCGCCTACGTCCTGAAAGGCCATAAAAAGAAAGAAGGAAGGAGGGCCTGGGTAATCTGATACTCATGGGTTGAATCCGAGAAAGAAAGACAAGGGAAAACAACGCATGACATACATGGCGCGCTTAAACAAGTGGATGACAGAACGTGGTGCGGGGTAGGAAGTAGAGGGAAGGAACGTGTTGAGACCTGCACGAGATAGAAGAAGGTGGAGAGCTATGATCGCCTACGTCCCGAAAGGACACGGCACATAGAAAGAAAAAAAAAAGAAACGATATAACAAAAGAAGAAACAATGTATTAGAAGCAATGTGCGTCGTGGTGTGATTGGTATCAGCTCGGAATAAGAAATCGGGGAGATCAAATTCCAGTTGAGTTCGTTACATTCACTTAAACACAAAAACACTTGAGAAAGGGTATGAGTCCAATCACTTCATCCCCAGCTATGGGTCGAATAGCAGGACAGACTGGGCATTATAGCCGTGTTTTGCAAGCAGTCTTCCGCAGAATGAAATGATACCCTACTGCGGGAAAAAAAAAACTTCTGATTAGTCCAATGATTCCCGACGTGGGGCACATGCCCCATCGTTGGGGCATGGTAATATTTTGGTAGGGTCTGCGTAGGGTGTGCACCTTTTGGCTTACCATACCAACAGATTAAGGGAGCAAGTCGAGAATGAGTTATTAACAGTGAATTGTTTGCTAATGAACTCAAATTTCATTTTGCATTATTATTTCATAATTAAAATGATCAAAGTATATTACACAATAAGCTTTAATTAAAATATTTTATATGTTTGCCTTTCAGTTCTCTAATACATGTTTTATAACTGTATTTATTTAAATGTTTTAAGTGTTTTTTTTAAATTTTTCTCCTTCATGAACGCCATGGTTTTTGGAGGCTTGTCTAGAGACCAAGTTAATGTCTTTTAAGCTTCCTTCACGTGAATTGCAGTCAAATTTTGAATATGTAAGAATTAAATATTACAGGAGGTGTCACCAAAATTTTAGAAATACAAAAGTGGGCCATGGCCCAAAATCAGTTGGAAACCACTGACCTAGTCATTCATGAATCTAAAGCTATATTACCACCCAACCGTGCATCACATATGGCACTTTATTGACTGAATGATATAAGAGAAAAATATATTAAAAGTAACCAAAAAAGTTCTCTCCGTTTTTAAAGGAAAAAAAAGAAAACGCTTCACAGTATGTGTAACTTATATTTAGTCTTTGAAGTAATCGCCATCGGCATGCATCACCTTCTGCCAACCTGTCTCCAACTGTTCAATGCCCTTGCGGTAGAACTCAGGGAGTTTGACGCAAAGAAGTCCGTGAGAGCTTTGCGCAAGTCGGCTTCATTGGTGAAGGATTTCCCACGAAGATGATTATCCAGGGAGTTGAAAAGTTTGTAATCAGATGGCGCAAGGACAGGTGAATAAGGTGGATGGCACAAAGTCTTCCACACAAGTTGCTGTATGGTATCCCTGACCACTCGCGCGACATGTGGCCTGGCGTTGTCATGGAGGAAAAGCACACCTTTGAGATTCACCAGTGCTGGATCCTTCTGGCGCAATGCCTGTTGCATACGTTTCAATTGCTGCGAGTATAGGTATCCAGTGACCGTTTGGCCCGTTGGTAGCAGTTCATAATGAACCACTTGACAACCTGTCAACCAGACACAAAGCATAATCTTGCGTGGGTGCATAGGCGGTCTTGCCATGTGAGGGACAGCATCCTGAGGAGACAACCAATGTCTGGAACGATTGGGAGTTTCGTACAGAACCCACTTTTCATCACTGGTAAGCACTCGATTGAATAAGGATGCGGTATGGTGGCGAGAAAGCAGTTATACGCAGGCTGCCACTCGTTGTCACTTGTGGACCTCGAACAGCGTTTGCGGAACCCACTTGCTTGGTTTCTACGTCTTACCTAGGCGGTGTAGGTGAAGTCTAACTGTTTCATCGGAAACGTTGAACTGTTTTGCAATTTCACCACACGTTCGACTACTGTCCTCTTCAATGTCCGCCTTCAGGACTCCGTCATTCAAGACCTGTAGTCATCCACTGCGAGGCTCATCATGGAGAGACAAATCTCCCGACTTGAATTTTCGAAACCAATGCCTTGCAGTATGTTCATCCACAGCATTATCCCAAAACGCTTGACATATGCGGCGACTTGATGCAGCTGCTGATATGCCCACTTTGAAGTCATAAAGCAAACAGCCCCGAACGAGATCTCTAGATACTTCCATCATTCTCACAGCTGTCCGGCTTATAACTGATGGCCGGGCACGGTGCGCGTGTTTTTTTATAACGTCTGATGTTCCTACTTCCGGCTGTCCGAATTTGAAAACAATTGCTACACGCATGTCGTATATATTTTAACTTCATTCAATGACTAATCAAAAAACGGACAGAACTTTTTTGGTTAGCTTGTAGTATATATTAACTAACATTGTTTAGCATGACGAATTAATGCTTGTGTTCACATAGTTTTGTTCTTAGATGGACATAGTATTAAATATCGTCAAATTAGTGAGCGAAATAGCAGTCATTTAAACTATTTGCATCGTTCAGACTGTAGTCCTAATCTTTATTGCCATATTTACGGCATTTCGGCCCTTTTATTTTCCGACCTTCTTAGGTTATATATGTTGAAATTTCGAAACGAATCTTTTATTTGGCCCACAGGGGTAGGTTAATCTAATTCCACATGCCATGCCTTTTTTGGATATCTCAGTTTCAGTTATATTGCTTTTAGTAACTCAAATCTTTGAATCATTCTACCAACACTTTTATCCACTGGGCTATGCGTCCATGGAGACAAATGATAGTAAAGATGTAAATATTTACAATATTTTCTCATAGAAATATAGACAGATCCTGAAGAAAGCCTGAGCGTTCAACGACCGAAACTTCATGAATATGGCCATAATGATGAGGACAACAGTTCGGAGGTGTAAATAGTCTAAATAGTTACAATACGTCATCACAGAAATATAAACAGATCCGGAAGAAGACCAGAACGTATAACGCCCGAAACGTCAGTAATGTGGTAATATACATCGGGAAAACAATTCGAACGATATAAATAGTGTAAATAGTTACATTACCTCATCACAGATATATTGGCAAATGTTGAAGTACGGCTCTTTAAGAACTTTTAATTTTGTCAATTAGAAATATGACATTTTCCGTCTTGAGGCTGATATGGTTAACTTCTATGTGGTCGTGTATTTTGTTTCTATACAGAAAGGTTCTCCCTGTACATGCCACTCGAGGTAGAGTGTTACAGAGGAAGAGGCTTAGTTTATGCGGTTATGTGGAAAAGATAACCGTTAACTCTAGACTTGAACAGGTTATCGGGAAAATATCCTCTTGGGAGTCAGTTCCGCACAGTAGTGGTTCGTGTGAAGATACTACTCGAGTGGAACTTGCATCTCACCAATGGAATCTGGTGAGAATGAGGCTGGTTCGCTATAATGGGCTTAGCATGGCGGGTCTTCGACGTGAAGTTTAGAACAGTGGAACGAAGGAATATTATGCAATGTCGTTAATTTAAACATAGAATATTTCCCCACAGAGGCACGGTGGAGTAATGGATAGCAGTTTGGATTGAGGAATCGCAGAGCCGAGTTCGAATTCCAATCGAATCATTACATTCACTTACGTGCTAATACTGTTTGGAAAGGTATAAATTCTCTTCTTCTCTCCCCAGCTATGTCTAAATAGCAGGACAGACCGAACAATATAGCTTTGAATGACAACTGGTCTAGCGCAGAAAGAAATGGCAATCTACTGAATAAAAATCTGCCATCGAAAGATACATGATCATCTAAGTGGGTATCAGGCATGGCACATAACTGACTTATATTTCCCCCAGCAATACAGGTTTTATACGGGTTTTATTAAATATAATATTAAGAGATTAATCTTATTTATATCAATTCGCCTGTCCGTGAAGACTGCATCTTTGTCAATAATAAAATGAAAAAAATAGCATATCTTAATCAAACGAGAACATTTCAGTATTTCAAATTAAGTAGTTACATATATTTTATATTTATATTTACATGGTGTATTTTGGAGCAAGAACAAATAATAATTGGTACCATATGGAAAAATAATGTAACTATCATAAACCATGCACACAATGAGAGTCGAGAACGAACGTAAGGTAGCTTAGCTGTTGAAAAGATTAGAATAAGCAGTTCAGCTGAGAGGTGTTACTAGAAACATCCTAACTCAAATTTTAAACAATTTTTTTTTCTCTTTAAATCTTTTGTCCTCAATTAGTTTAACGATTTCAAACAGTGTACACATCTCTGGTAGTTTTCATTATCCTGTATGGACGTGAAACATGGACACTGTTGGCAGAAACAGAGAGAAGCATCCAAGTGTTTGGGAACAAATGAATGCGAAATCTCCTCGGCCTTTTCTATTGGGAACAAAATATCAATGAGTTTGTGCGGAAAAGCGTTGAAAGTTTGGTGGACCACCAGGAACATCTTATCGCCACTGTCAAATGCAGAAAAATGACGTGGTTTGGACACATTAGACGAGAGGCCAGATCAAGACCGGTAATATTGCTGATTTTCCTTTGGGTGTTTTCACCAGACCATATGCGGCAGCAATATTCTAAGCATGGACGAACGGTAGACTTGCATATATGCAAAGATAGATTCTGGAGAGAAATATTGTCTAGCACGAAACAGTGAAACAGCATCGAACACGTATTCACTTACGTGTTAATACTCTTCGGAAAGTTATAAATCCTCAAGCCTGTGCAAGGCCACCAAGCAAGACACCGTTGAATGTAGACGTAGGGGAGGACTCCCACCCTAAAACTGGTTGGACAATGACGAAAAAAAATAGAGAGAAATGACTGTACCATAAGTGCAGATGGCTGCGTTGATAGACCGTTGTGTGGCACCATTTAAAAAGAAAAGAAAGGAAAGAGAGGAAGGAAAGAAAGGAAAAGAGAGGCGAGACCCAAACGTGGATGATAAGTAGGACACCCACGACTATGGATAAAGGATATTTTGATATGTAGCAAATGGCAAAAACTGTCATTACAATGGCAGAAAAATTCTAAGTGGGTAAGGGAATCGTTGTGTTCTGGCGACGAGCTGTGTTATCGGGGATACATAAACAAACCGCTAATGCGTGAAAACATCTGATTAAGTAAACCAAAGACCGACTAGCCAAAGAAAAATCCAATTGAAAATGTTATTTTGATAATTGACAAAAAACAGGTGAACTACAGGGCTTTGGATAGATATGAAAACTTAATTGTGTCAAAGCTGCACACGAGGTGGCGACTGACCGTTTTTCTTTTGACAAGACATCTTTGGCTGCGATAATAGAACTATGTTATCAGAAATGTGCACCAAAGAATGACTGGAACCATGGAAATGTTGTTTTTTTTTCGAAGTGACGGACGATTGTGTTGTGTCAAATAGACCACCCATTCTGATAATTAGCGATAATCTGACTGACGAATTCCAGGTGAGAACAAGAGTTATGACCACCACCGATCGCATTGTTCTATTTGCGGCCAGAGAAAATGAGAACTGCGATTAAAAGAAAGAAAAAGAAAAGAAAAAGAGAATTTATTTTTTTTTAAGCAAGATATTTTCTTTTCCTGAAACAAAGTATAGTGAGAAGGTGGGAGTAAGAGAAGGCTCCCAAAAATGGAAAGAAGTGGAAAATTCCTAACCAAAAATAAAAGAAGTGGATATGTATTTAGAATTATCGAGGAACCCCTGGCGCCGACAAACCCACCCCGGTTTTGGTCGGCGTCCATATAAGCAAAGTCGCAGCGAGCAGAAATCAGTTCCAGTTCCATTTGAGTTCGGGAGAGACAGTTCTCAGAGTCAGTCTCCAGTGCTCAGTTGAAGCAAGCCTCGCATCGGCTGACCAAGATTCGCGCAATTTCCGGACTCATCTTCAATCCAAGAACAATTATTTTGAAGAGCGACTTAGATCCAGACCACCAAAATAAGTTTTTTCGAATTTCGCCCGAAGACACACCGAAAAACCAAATTCTTAAAGAGCAAACAACTTGAAGTGTTAAAACTCGCCTAACGGAAAACAACGTGTCACAATCCATAGAACGGGTCGGGAGATAGACGCAGTCCTTATGTATCCAACAACTAGACATAAAGTTTGTTATCTTCTTTTTTGATACCTTGAATTTTTGAGTTATCATTTTATTTTCTTTTATGCATATTTGTGCGGTGTCACCCCCGTTTGAACCAGATTTGCATTACGGCCCCAACTACTGATTGATTTCATCTGCCTAAGATCAATTCACAACGTGGGTAGGCAGACTGGAGATCAATGCAGTTACTTTGGTAACCAGGCGTTGGAACGACGAGGCTGATATCGAATCTATCCAGATTCCCATCCGAATCACCAAAAGGTTAGAACGTCACATTTGGGTGCCGCGACCGATACCAAGCCAGTTGGTCGTCACAGGACGAGACAACACAACTGACGCGACAGGCGGACGTCACATTTGGAGCGGCGACACCCGAACGAAGCAGCGAGGAGCGAGCGAAGGCTGTGTTTAGGGACGTCACAGTTGTAGAAAAGAGTTAATGTGTCTTCTGCATTTGTATCCGCCATACGATTACAAAGAGATGATGATGATGATGATGATGATGATGATGATGATTTTAACGATTAACACTACTGCTGTTCATGTTTTTGTTGTTTTTTTTTATTTACAGAGAAAGGGAACCTCTACATAGTGTAATGATTAGCAAACTTGCTAGAACAATTATGACTTAGTAGTTAGATCGATCCTCACTGGGTGCCCATACTTTTGGCTTTGTGTCACATCTAAGCTACGCTTAGAAAATCCTTACAGTGAAGTACACCTTGTAAAAAAAACAAACCGGGAGCCACTCGAAGTAGAGGTTTAGAGTAAGCAGCACAGTTTATGATGATAGCCGGGGAAGATAACGGCTGACTCTTGACTTGAAAAGGTTGAGAATCTAATGATCGGAGAAGTATCCTCTTTTTTTCTAACTTAAATTTCTCCAGAAAATTTAGAGATTGTATTTGACTAACCAGAAGAGACATATTATGTAACTAACTAAAAAGCCGTCCTATAGGGCGGCATTTAAGCTAGCTCTTGCGGAGGGCTCTTAATTGGGTCTTCATCGCAATAAATAGGGAGGAGTTGCGAGATGAGATAGCCAAAAGAACTCAAAATTGATCGCTGCATTTAAGTATTGCATTAATATTAAAGCTTATATTTTAAAAGCCCAATATATAATTCTTCTACCTCTATTTAATTTAATGATAATTTGATGTACGTAGGTCCGTGCTTTTCGTTAAAAATTATTTTAATTCATAGTTGACTTTCGCAATTAATTTCGATTATTCCCGAATTTTTCTTGAAATTTAAGAAAATGTTATAGTACAAAAAACATTCCTCGCAAGAATTCCCGTAAAAATTCGACGAAAACAATCGCAGTAATAGTAATTGAAAATTTCAGAATTGCGGATCTGGATCCGGACCGAAATATTTTTAAAATTCTCTCGAAGTCTGTCTGATTCCAAAATGGTATAATATGTTGGTCTAAAGCCTCTAGAAGTAAAGTTGAAAAAGTGGGACACAGTGACACACTAACATTTCGCATTTTATAGATTATCAACAATCCAAGAAGCTAGAATAAAGCTCTCTCACACATAATCAGAAAGATGAAAGGACCAGAGAGAGAGAGAGAGAGAGAGAGAGAGAGAGCTGGAGAAAGAGCTGCCAAATTTGCTGCTTCAAAGACTCTACGAGTGTCTCCTTGATAGTTTTGTAAATCGCTGTGCCGATTACCATTATCCAAAATCTTGAAATCATTCTTCTTTTTTGAGATTCTCCTAGACCTATACCCGCTCCTCTTCTTCGACAGCATTAAGCTAATCAGCTATGAACGCGATCGCCCATCCTCTTACCAACCGCTTATTTCCGGTCCGCCATATTTTTTTTTAACTCTGTATATATGATCTATATCCATATTAAATAAAACGCGCATTCTGGGTAGGGTGATAAACTACATTCGGCAAGTTCTCAGATCGGGAGGTTTTGAGAGGTGTGGAAACTCCTCTTAATTGCTGTTGTCCCCAGGTCCGCCCTGAGTCGGAGTGTTAGCTCTTGTTAGGGTCACAACTCTGGGCAAATAGTTATCCCTCAAAACACAATGAAAGTATAAATATACATTTTTATAGTAAAAATCTCAGCAATACATTTCATAGTAAAAAAATTACCACCAATACATTTTTGTAAAAAAATAACAACCAACCAAAAATCAATATATTTTTTTTTAAAAGAAAATACTAATGCTCGAAAGAAAATTAAATTTCGTCATTAAATGACCCATAGAAAGTTAATATGCCGCTAAAAATGTAAACAAATAACATTAAATAAGATAGAATGTATACTTGTTATCAAATGGACCTTCCTCGAAATTTTCATGCGACTGGTTAGGGCCAGTTACGTGAAGATTAGACGAAGGGGTTCACCAACATTCACTGTGATACTGTCATGATTCTGCCAGTGACAACACTGTCAAAAGACATCATTCTTTTGTCAAAAGACAGTTCTTCCAAAATAATATGGCCGTAGAAAGCTTTGGAAAAGTGACATCATTGAAACTGGTCAAGAGTAATCCGACTACAACAGTTGCATATGCCCGCAGTATTATCCTTTACAGAAAAACACGGTGGTATGAATGACGTGCAGACATGACAGAAGACGACTGTCTTTTGATTGGCCAATTGCGTAAGATTAATCTAGGTCCGGCTGAACTTACTGACATGGGCTGTCGCCCGCCCGGGGTGTTATCAAAGCCGAGTGAGCCATCCTTCAGCCATGTCTTCTATTTCGGATCATACCTGCGGTCGTCCATGACAGAAAACAGATTAAACTCTTAGTCAATAGAAAATAGTCTTGTGAAGAAGATAAGTGTAGGAAGTTACGTCCAGATCTAAAGGCTAGGAAAAAATGTTTTAGACAGGATAATGAATGTTTTTTTCATCTTGTATTTAATTGTATGCTGTAACAAACAGGCTATTCTACATTTTCATTTTATCCACTTGTCAATGTCCAAGACAGAGCAAGAATATCATATACAAAGGCTGAAACACTAATATTCTATCGTTATAATTTATTACACTGGAATCATAATCACGACGCAATACATCAGGCCGACAAATTCAATATTTTCCGATTTCTGTTTGAATTTAATAAATTATAACCATGGAATATTTGTGTTTGAGCCTTATATATATATATATATATATATATTATGAAATGGACAACGTCCGACAATTTTAAGATATTTATGTTTATACGATCTTTTTGTAGGTACAAATATTTAAGTAAATGCTCTGTTTTATAATAATCAGTATTAAAAACATTTAACGGCCTGAATCTCGGAGAAATTTTCAGTGAAATTATTCGTCCTCCGACAGGAATCGAACCTGTATCCTTATACGGAACCGTCATGTAGCCTGACGTATCTTAACCGACTGAGCCACGGAAGACCGTTCGATGAGCAAGGTCGATTTTACTACTTTTCAACTTCAATATTCCATGATGCTCTTACGTACATTCATATCTGTTCAAAGCGTATCCAAAATCGAACTGGATAATCCAAGGATTCTCCGTGGCTCTATCGGTTAGGGAACGTTAGGGTATAGGACGGTTCCGTATAGGATACAGGTTCGATTCCTGTCGGAGCACGCATATTTTCTATGAAAATTTCTCCGACTTTCAGGTCGGTAAATGTTATTAATACTGTTTATTTTAAAAACAGAGCATATACTTAAATATTTTTACCTATAAAAAGAATGTATAAACAAAAAATGTCTTTATATATATGCAGCATATATACATTTTACAACATTTAATGCTTTTTTGAATTTCTACCATTTATGGGTAGCCGCCGTACATTGAGACGCTTGTTTTGAAATAAAAATACAACTGATGAATTTAAATTTTAAAATAATAATAACAGAGCTGGTTCATGGGAGTTTTTTTTTAATTTTTTTTTTTTTAATAACTTAACACAATGATCACAGTTACAATAAGTTTGACTTTGCAATGTTGATAGCTCGGAGGAGATCTGGAGTGCTGGGTAAAAAAAACTACGGCGCCTCCCTTGATGAGTTGCAAATTAACTACAAGAAACTGATTAGAGAACTAGAAAGTTTATATTTACAGTTTCCCCTCTTGTGAAAATTATATTTTTTTTTACAACTAATGTCGCCGAAGTTCAGCTTATCCGGGAAGAAAACAAACCTAGGGACCGGTTATCAATCGATTCATTTGGAAAAATGTGCTTAACTTAATTAAACATCTAATTTTGAGGAAGGCGATCATAATGCAACACCAATAAAATCGCACCACATACACAGCATCAAATTCAGATGCGGAGCAGATTTGTATGTTGTTATCGGTGACTCGTTTTGTTTTCCCTGTGAAACGACTTCGTCTGCTCGAGATCTTTCTTTTAAAAATTATGTGTTGTTTTCTTGCGTTTGAACAAATATCATATATCAAAATGCGGCCCATTAATCTTTTTCTAACGTTAAATCTTTAGACAAATAAAAACATCGTAGCAATTCATATATCATAGTTTTAACTGTCTTATATGAGGAGTATCATAGCGAAGTCCCCTGTCGTTTGACCTGGATAATTTAAATCCCTGTTACAGTTAAATCAACATCAATGATTGCAGGACAACAGTTCTCAAATCACATTCCCTTGTAAAGGAACATCAATATTCTCAGGACATAAACGGCACTTATACAGTTTACTATTTCTCATCTTTTATCCATTCTGAATAGTCATTTTCCCATTTTGTATTATAGTCGAAAAAATACGAATATATGTAATTCGTATTAGTCTATGAACGTGACACAATATATATATATATATATATATATATATATATATATATATATATATATAAATGTATATATATATATATATATATATATATATATATATATATATATATATATATATATCCGAATATATATATGTATAGACGAAATCGTTAGACGAAATCGTGTTATCGTAAAGCCAACTATTGATGAACACTACTAAGTTTTGTTCCAGCCCAATGACCGAAGTGTTTGTGACATTCATAGTTTTCATGATAGAATTAAGCAAGTAATCAAACATCAAGATGACATGAAGCAATAATTTATACATTACTTTTTCTTACGAACTTAACATTACATGATATTTTATTAATACAAGATTTCCATTGCAAGGTGAAAGATATCTGAACTAATTAAGATTTGAAAGCAAAATGTGTTACATATATATATATATATATATATATATATATATATATATATATATATATATATATATATATATATATATATGCGTGTGTGTGTGTGTGTGTGTGTGTGTGTGTGTGTGTGAGTGTGTGTGTGTGTGTGGCTTGGTTTGGTTTGTTTTACGTCATATTAACCTCAATAGCTTAACTCCAAATATTTTTCAAAAATGTATTACTATTAATTTTTTTTTTTTTTTGATTTTTGTTTTTGTTTTCAAAATTGTATTGCTGGAATTATATTATATTCAAAAATATATTGCTTGAAATATTTTTTCCCCAAAATTATTGACGGTATTAAAATATATATATATATACTTTCATAGTTTTTTTTTTTTTTTTTTTTTTTTGATGAGTGGGTGGTATCTATGAGCCTATAGCTGGTAACCTGATAGTAGTGACAAGCCCGGGTCGGAATGGACATGGGAACACCAGCAATAATATTAGTGGTCAAATATATATATATATACATATAGAATAGTGGATAGATTTCATATAAACACTCAGTGGATAAAAGCGTTGGTTAGATCCAGTGACAGGACCCAAAGAGTTCAATACCTCGTTAAGGCAGTGGAGAACTTTCAGAGGGAAATTAGCAGGAGATAACTGATAACTGACATCCATCAAACATGGCACGTGGAACTAGAACAGTCTACCCCGGTGAGCGAAATAAAGGGTTCAGTTCGACAATCCAATCACATGAAGAAGGTCGGAGCGTACAATGGCCGAAACGTTGTGATAAATATGGCGACAATATGAGGACAATAGCCCGAATAATGTAAATAATGTACATAATATCTCATCTCAGAAATATAGACAAAATATATATATCATTCTACTTTTGTCCTTTTCTTATCTATCTATCTATCTATCTATCTATTCCATTATGTTCATTATCTTCATATATAATTATTTATCATTCTATCTATGTATCTATTCCAATATGTTAATAATCTATATATCTATCCATTACACCATGTTCAATCTATCTATCTATCTATCTATCTATCTATCCCAGTTCTTTACATATCGATCTATCTGTGTCCTTTTCTTATCTATCTATCTATCTATCTATCTATCTATCTATCTATCTATCTATCTATTCGAATATGTTCATTATCAATCTATCTATTTATCTATCGTTTACAATATGTTCAATATCTATCTATCTATCTATCTATCTATCTATCTATCTATCTATTATGTTCATTATCTTCATATATAATTATTTATAATTCTATCTATGTATCTATTCCAATATGTTAATTATCTATATATCTATCCATTACACCATGTTCAATCTATCTATCTATCTATCTATCTATCTATCTATCTATCTATCTATCTATCTATCTATCCCAGTTCTTTACATATCGATCTATCTGTGTCCTTTTCTTATCTATCTATCTATCTATCTATCTATCTATCTATCTATCTATCTATCGAAATTAACTTGATGTATTCTGAAGAAATCATTCAATGTTGTTTCCTATATCTACAATGTCTACTCAGACAAGCACCGTCTCTGTGATACAGTGTACTCTTCATATATATATATATATATATATATATATATATATATATATATATATATATGTGTGTGTGTGTGTGTGTGTGTGTGTGTGTGTCATTATCACAAACACACAGAGACATAGATACACACACCCGCGCAAAAATATATATACATATATACATATATATATATATATATATATATATATATATATATATATATATATATATATATATATGAGTCTATGCTGTATGGCGACAATTTCATCATTACGATGACGCGTTCTTCCATGCAAGTAAGTGCAGAGTTTACATCAACGACGAGTTAGATTTGGATTATTTGTTTGCTAAAGTGTATTTGCCGAATCAAGTTGGATTACTGTGTCGCTGGAAATACCAAGTTCAGTTTTGATGAAGGCCAGTCTTATAAGCGAGGAAAAGAGATAAAGCGTGCTTGCGAGAAAGAACGTTCAAGAAGCATGGTACATTATCAGATAGACAGATCAATGCATAATGGCCATATTGGAATAGATAGATAGATAGATAGATAGATAGATAGATAGATAGATAGATAGATAGATAGATACATATACATTGAACATAGTGTATTAGATAGATATATAGATAATTAATATATTGGAATATATACGCAGACAGAGAGATAAATAGTTATATAGGTAAATAATGATCATAATGGAATAGATAGATAGATAGATAGATAGATAGATAGATAGATAGATAGATAGATAGATATTAGACATGTTTAATCGATAGACATATAGATAATTAAAATATTGGAATAGATAGATAGATAGATAGATAGATAGATAGATAGATAGATAGATAGATAGATAGATAGATTGAACATGGTGTAATGGATAGATATATAGATAATTAACATGTTGGAATAGATACATAGAGTGATAAATAATTATATATTTAGATAATGAACATAATGGAATTGATAGATAGATAGATAGATACATAGATAGATAGATAGATAGATAGATAGATATTGAACATATTGTAAACGATAAATAGATAGATTGATAGTGAACATATTCGAATAGATAGATAGATAGATAGATAGATAGATAGATAGATAGATAGATAGATAGATATTGAACATATTGTAAACGATAGATACATTGATAAGGAACATATTCGAAAAGATAAATAGATAGATATTGAACATATTGTAAACGATAAATAAATAGATAGAATTATAATGAACATATTCGAATAGATAGATAGATAGATAGATAGATAGATAGGTACGGACTAAATGATAGATATGTACTACTTGAGACAGAGAGAAATGTCCATGTGTGTATTTGTGTACGTGAGTATCTGTGAATGTGTTTATGCGTGTATTTGTGTGTATGTGTGTGTCAGTTTTTGTTCGTGTGTGTGAGAGTAGGATTAGAACGTTCTCGAAAAAGACTGAAAGCGAGAAATGGCAGATGATGGCGGCTAGCTGACGGTGTCAGGTTCTGGGCGGTCGCGAACGCATTGATAAAAGCTGTTTCTGCCAGACGCTATTACAGATTCGCTGGAAGAACTTCCTTTTCATTCCTCGTCTAAAAGCCGATGACGAGGGATTCAAGTCGACAGCTGACAAACACTTCTTAACGCTTCCCCATCGTTCTCTCGCTCTATCACATATTCTCTATGCGCCTCTCCTCTCTCGTTCAGATCTATTCTCCGTCTACTTTCACTTTTCCTTTCTAACACCGTTTTGCTTTACTTTCACTTTCATTTCCACAGTTTCACTCGGTCTTTCCATTTATGGAGTCTGCAACGATATCAAAGAAAGAAGAGGTTGAGACGCACGTAGACAGTCTGTGAATGGTGGGGAGAACTGATTTTCCTATCATCCTTGATTTTTCGACTCCACCGCCACCCTTGTCGATAATTGGTCACTTTAAGAGTTTCTCGGATTAGACAATATTTAAAGTGCTTCGGTTCTGTATCAAGGGTATGTTTTGCAAGCGAACTGGATTGGGGAAAGGTAGCAGGTCTTGTTTGAAATGTTACAAAGGGAGGGTTCTTAAAACAGAGTGTCAAGTAACGGCCGCAAATCTTACAGAAATCGCCTCGTTTTAGAATCTTTTGGAATCTGTTTCGAAAACACTTACTTTGCGAAAAGAAGCGATATTTTCGCAAATATTTTCCTAAATAATTTTCGATAATCTTTCTTTAAATTCTTTATTCCACTACTTTGTAGTAAAGTTTGAAATTAATAATATACAGCGGACAAGGAAGACTTAATTAACTTTTTATTTAGTTTTATTTATATTGCCTATATCGAACATACGGTCACTTTCTTGGGTAGACATCTTACATGTCACTTATCTGCTCAAATTGGAATACAAATAATATATAGCTAGCCGAAATTTATAAGATCCCTTAAGAAACATTCTGGTCGAAAATACTATCGTTCTTTATAAATGACATTACCGGAAATATCACGCAGTGAGAGAGGCTCTGTATATAAAACATATCGCTCCCACTTTCAACCTCACCTTATTTAACAGAGGGAATGCAGTATGTTTTTTTTTAAATAGATTGACGCTCACTCGATTTCCAGCATCCGAATCTCAGAATAAACGTTCACATTAGTATTCAAAACAAAATAGACACAAATCTTGCATAGTCAAACAAGAAGATCAATTAAAAACACCTCACACATCCCCCGTCGAAAATTGCTAAATAACTAAATAAGGCAGTGGAGAACTTGGAGAGGGGAATTAACAGGAGATAACTGAAATCCATTAGACATGGCACGTGGAACTAGAACAGCCTACACCAGGTCGACATTCCAACCACCTGAAGAATGCCGGAGCGTTGTAATAAATATGGCGACAAAGATGAGGGCAATAGTCGAAATAATGTAAATATTAAACTAATTGTGTTTCTTCTTAGCACGTTTTCAGATAAGACGTTTAGATATCTTGACACCCCTCTCCAAGTTCTCCACCGCCTTAACCGGGTATTGAACTCACACTCTTTGGGTCCTGTCACTGGATCTAACCAACGCCTTTATCCACTGTGACATGAGTCCTTGAGGACATCTGTGTATGATTTTTGGGGTATTATAAAACAGGAGATAACTGATAGCTGGCATCCATTAAACATGGCACGCGGAACTAGAACAGTCTTCCCCAGTCAGCGAAATAAATGGTTCCGTTCGACATTCCAACAACCTGAAGAAGGCCGGAGCGTCCAACGGTCGAAAAGTTGTAATAAAGATGAGGACAATAGTGCGAATAATGTAAATAGTGTACATAATACCTCATCTCAGAAATATAGACAGATACTGAAAAGCCGAAACGTTGTAATAAATATGGCAACAAAGATGAGGACGATAGTCTGAATAATGTAAATAGTGTACATAATACCTCATCTTAGAAATATAGACAGATACTGAAAGGCCGAAACGTTGTAATAAATATGGCGACAAAGATTAGGAGAATAGTCCGAATAATGTACATCTTGTACACAATACCTCATCTCAGAAATATAGACAGATACTGAAAGGTTGAAACTTTGTAATAAATATGGCAACAAAGATGAGGGCAATAGTCCGAATAATGTAAATAGTGTACATAATACCTCATCTCAGAAATATAGACAGATACTGAACGGCCGATACGTTGTAATAAATATGGCAACAAAGATTAGGACAATAGTCCGAATAATGTAAATAATTTTTTTCTGTTATTTCCTGATTTCCGGCAAGATTTTTTGTTTAATATTTGGGCCTAAGTTGTTGAAATCAGTCCCTAGTCCATGATGTCTGTCGGTTATCGCCATCCGTTATCATGTCTGTATATTTTGATTTAAAATAGGTTGCTTATTATTTTAGTTTTATAGGCAATATTTTGCGTATTTAGACAATGTGGTTGGATTAGTTCATTATTAATAAGAAAAGGATTGGTGTTTATTATTTGGAGGATTTGTTATTGAATATGTTTCAGATGTTTCTCTCGGTATTAATATATATATATCTATCTATATCTCTCTCTCTCTCTATATATATATATATATATATATATATATATATATATATATATATATAGAGAGAGAGAGAGAGAGTAATGGCCATATTATAAGGAACGGAAAGACATAAATATGTGTATTACTTAAAAGTAATGCATCATTAGCAATAAAATTTTTACGAATAAAGATTAGAGTGTAATGCATAAATATTATTTTATTCGGTAAAAATTTCATTGCTAATCATGCATTACTTTTTAAGTAATACACATATTTATGTCATTGTTGTTTCCGTTCCTATATATATATATATATATATATATATATATATATATATATATATATATGTGTGTGTGTGTGTGTGTGTGTGTGTGTGTGTGTGTGTGTGTGTACATCGTCTGTCAACTCCTAGCTACCATCTTTGTAAAGCACGCGCCATCGGATGTTCGGTTCAAAACTAAATCCGTAAGCAGTCTGCGGCATTTCAGAAGATTGTGTCGCTTTTCTGCCCTGTTTAACATGAAATACTATTGCAAAGCGACCTTCCAAATTGTCTTTATCTCCAGACTGCATTCTGTAAACTTGTCAGATGCCACAAACAGTAGGTTGTATTGTAAGATTTGTTCCAGCCGTCACATTGTACCTGGAATAACATAAGTTGGCAACTCAACTTATTAAATAGGTAACAATGATATATTAAGATGACCATAATCTCGGAGAGTCATAATTGCCTCTGCTAACTAAAGATCCAGAGGTCTGGAATTCATCTCATATATATCTATATATCTATCTATCTATCTATCTATCTATCTATCTATCTATATATATATATATATATATATATATATATATATATATAATCGATTCTCCCGTCGGGTTCGACGTATGAAGGTCAAGCAGATCAGTTTCCAGGAAACTGACAGCCACGACACCGGCACATGAGATTCGATTATAGTGGTGAAGGTTTCGTGCAGGAACATCCACACTTTTTGAAGGGCCGAATACAGAGACCTGGTGCACTAAGTTCCACAAGGTCCCCAATCAACCCTCCGCAGGTTTTGAATTCAGAGTTGTCCTTCTCCTAGACCAGTTGCCACCCAAGGCTATAGAATCCAGTCTGTCCTGCTATTTAACCCATAGCTGGAGGGAGAAGAAGAGGATTCACACCTTTCCCAAGGGTATTATATATATATATATATATATATATATATATATATATATATATATATATATATATTTAGCTTCTATTTTTGAAACATGGTTGGAACTGTGTAGCGAAAAAAAACATATTTTAAATCAATTAATTTATAATATATATTATATAAATATACAAATGAGAGAAAGTCCACTGTTCGCAGCATTTACTTAAAAAAAAAAAGCAGAGCAATATATTATATTTTTATTATAAAAGATTATAATAAAAAACATGTTGAAATCGCTACACAAATGCTTTCATGTTTCAATACTATGATTGTACTTCTTCAGGCGCTGGTAAGTAACTGGGGATAAAATGATTTTTAAGAAAATTTTAAAAAAAATGTTACTTTTTTCCGAAAGTTTAATGGGTAGGGATAAAGCATAAGGTCAGAATTAAAATTTGACTTGTGGGTATGTCTTAATTAACCAATTAAATGTCAGATCTGCGCTAAATAAAAAGCGGATGGAGTAGATGAGTAATTTTTCCTACCATGATATATATGAAGATAGAATGCATCGTCATCAGTATAAAACAGTAAACTTCCTGTCCATAGTATAGCGGTAGCGGACACAGTAAATCCTTTTTTTTTTTTACTTCCGGTTCGTCATCGATATAGATTACGCTGGCGCTGTATATACAGTGATTATCTAAGTATGTCTTAGATATGGCACAAGACTAAACGTGTGGAGCACCCACTGCGGATCGACCTCACTACTCAATTGTAATTTTTCTAGCGAGACAAGCTTGCTAAACATTACACCACGTCGAAGTACCCTGAAGATATATATATATTTAACAGTAGAAAGTAAGAAAGAAAAAAAAAGACTTAGTGGTGGCAATATCCCTCTCTTGTGTTTGACATCCGTGTCAGTAACATGTTCTCGTAATATGACAGCTCGAAATGATTAATTTCAATAATAAACATTAGATAATTCCGACGGGGAACGTTAAATATGATTAAATGATAGAGATGTTATAAACACGTATTTGAAAGAGGCTAAGGCATTAAAATAATTCTTGCACTGCCTGTTTTGTATAAATGACCTGATACAAATAAATATGTAAAGTGTTGAAAGTTTAGATTAGCAGGGCAAAGATAGACTTTCAAATGCACTTCGTTGTTCCTGTTGCATACGACTTCATAAAACTTTAAAACATGCAAATTTTCAGCAAGGTCTTTTTAGATATTATTATTATTATTATTATTATTATTATTATTATTGCTGATACTGCTGTTTTCAGTCTATTCCTTTGTTTTACAAGCTGGCCCCAAGTTTCATCCAGAAAGCTGAAGAGATTCCAAGTCAAGATTGTTGGCAGAATTGTGTAGATATGTAGCTGGCATTCCCAGAATAATTCTTCTTCACGATATGATGTTATTAGAGTGTAGCGTTTTTCTAATGTGCCGTCTCCCTTCAGGACGTAGTGGATCATGGCTCTCCACCCCCCCCCCCATCTTAATGTAGTTCTTAATATTTTTTTGTCCTTTTGCAATTTCTCCCAGACTCTCTTCTGTCATCCACTTGTTTAAGCCCGCTAGGTATGACACACTTTGTTTTCCCTTTTCTCTCTTTCCATTTATCTATCCTGTGGGTATCAGATTCTCCGAACGCTCCTTCTTCGTTACGTGCCCCAGAAACATTAGCTGCCTCTTCACGATGTTAAGTATAAGCTTCCTCCTTGTTTGCATCTTCTCCAAAACCTCGTCGTTGCTCACATGTTCGGTCCAGTGTTTCCTTAGCATCCTTCTGTAGTACTAAACCTCCGTTGCTTTGAGTCTCTTTGAGGAGACCGTCTAAAAGTCTCTGTTGTAACGGAGGAGAGATACCACGTAGCTGTTCAGTACTCTTTTCTTTGTTGCCAACGAAATCCCCCTGTTTCTTAATACTTACTCTAACTTTTGGGATCCGTCTTTAGCCATCCCAATACGTCTTCAGATCTCAGCGTCGTACTGGCCGTCCTCTGTCAGAACACTTCCCTGATATTTAAATTCCCGAACCTGTTTGATTTTATTGTCCCCAACCTTCTAATTGTATTTAGGGGTCGTTCTCTAACTGATGACCATGCATTCTATCTTCATGTCCCTTCTTCTCGCTCTCCTTCGCTACCTTCTGAAGGACTTTTTTTTCTAATTTCCCTTCAATGTGGGCTATAAGCACTGTGTCATCTGCGTCGCTTATATATATTGTAGTTTTCATTTGTTTTTTTGTTTTTGTTTTTTATTGTTAATTTTGGTCAGTCCTTATATTTGTTAAAAAGACTTTCAAGTTGTTTTCAAGAGAGAGAATGAGAGATTACTGAGGACGTCTTTAAAGATTTTTTTTATTTTATTTTTTTAAATAGAAGCGGGAAGAATTATGAGTCTCATAATTCCCTTAGTCATTTTGACAGCTTTATTGATTGCTGGGAAGGAGATGTGTGTTATAAGTGTATGTTATCTTTTAGTTTTTTGGGGAGTGTGCGTGATGTGTGTATGTGTATATATTTATTTGAGTGTATGTATGTGGAAGGCTTCAACACCTCGGCAAGCATGTCTGTCTAGTGTGGCTGAGAAATGTGGGTGAGAGTTGACCTATAGGGATATATATTAATTCAATCTGTATGGTTTAATCTGTGTCTTTCTGGACAAATTGTTTTGAGGCGCAAAATCCTTATCTTCCTCTAGTATTTTTCTAAGGATATATTTTGTGTCTAATTCTATTCTTTCAATAATAGTGATTTTTGCATGTTTATTGAAATGATGTTTTTCTAGGCAGAAATTATGCTCTACAGGTAATAATATTTCGTGGATAGCCTACTTGATCGGATTCCAAGTATTATTAATTCTTTAATGAAATGGCCATTCCGATTTTCCCATACTTTGTTTCGGGTATAATGTGCAGTCTAATAAATAAATTATCTTACGACTTCTATAAATTGCGGATGATTTTGAAAGTAGTCTTTGTGACTGAAGTAGTGAAATTATTTGTATGTCTAAAGTCGTTAAACATAGGATTTTTTTGTTACATCGTTGGAAAAAATCCTACTGATTTTTCTTGATGAAATACGGGTTACCTCATTGTCTGAAATTTGGTTACTACCTATGTGTTCCTTATGGGGCTTAGGTCTACGATATGCTAGAAAACCGGGTTCCTCAAACAAAGATTTTAGGTCTCTTTTGAGATGGAGGATTTCCCAGCTACTTTTGATTATCTGAGATAGTGGATGAAGAGTGATGTTGAAAGTGGTTACTTGAGGGATACGTCTAGTTTTTTTTTTTTAATTTTATACTTTATGTTATCTATGCGTGGGGATTGCTTTATTTATTTATTCTTTTGTTATTTAACTGTTGTTTATAGCCACGTGTTTTGAAATGATACTCGAAGTTTTTAGTGTGTTTAACTAGTTCTTCATTATTGAAACGTATCCTTCTGAGTGTAAGTGCTTGTGAATAGGGAAGGTACTCATTCTATATATATATATATATATATATATATATATATATATATATATATATATATATATATACCTTTAGCATGCTTAAGTAATTCTTGTTACATATGTTTCTTCATTATAGGAACATATCCTACTGAGACTAAGTGCTTGTCAATAGGGAATGTTCTCATTCTATATCTATATTTTTATATATATATATATATATATATATATATATATATATATATATATCTTTAGCATGCTTAAGTAATTCGTGTTACTTATGTTTCTTCATTATAGGAATATATCCTTCTGAGACTAAGTGCTTGTCAATAGGGAAGATTCTCATTCTATCTCTCTCTCTCGCTCTCTCTCTCTCTCTCTCTATATATATATATATATATATATATATATATATATATACCTTTCGCATGCTTAAGTAATTCGTGTTACTTATGTTTCTTCATTATAGGAACATATCCTTCTGAGACTAAGTGCTTGTCAATAGGGAATGTTCTCATTCTATATATATATATATATATATATATATATATATATATATATATATATATATATATATATCTTTATATATATATGCTTAAGTAATTCGTGTTACTTATGTTTCTTCATTATAGGAATATATCCTTCTGAGACTAAGTGCTTGTCAATAGGGAAGATTCTCATTCTATCTCTCTCTCTCTCTCTCTCTCTCTCTCTCTCTCTCTATATATATATATATATATATATATATATATATATATATATATATATATATACCTTTCGCATGCTTAAGTAATTCGTGTTACTTATGTTTCTTCATTATAGGAACATATCCTTCTGAGACTAAGTGCTTGTCAATAGGGAATGTTCTCATTCTATATATCTATATATATATATATATATATATATATATATATATATATATATCTTTAGCATGCTTAAGTAATTTGTGTTACTTATGTTTCTTCATTATAGGAATATAACCTTCTGAGTCTAAGTGCTTGAGAATAGGGAACGTTCCCATGTTATATATATATACATTTAGCATGCCCAACTAATTCGTGTTACATATGTTTCTCTCATCTCCTCCAAAAGAGCCAACACCTAGGTAAATACTGAAACTATGTTGTGCCCACATTGGGGACTGATTCTGGGAGGGGTCATCTAACATAGCGTGATTAGTAGTTGAACAAACATCGTAAACACAACCAATCAGTGACGATTCATTGTGGCTTCGTGTTGCCAGAACCATCGACGGATTACAAGCAATTTCGTCCAAAAAACTTCCCTCACATGGCTT
This sequence comes from Acanthosepion pharaonis, assembly GCA_903632075.3. Classification (NCBI taxonomy): domain Eukaryota; kingdom Metazoa; phylum Mollusca; class Cephalopoda; order Sepiida; family Sepiidae; genus Acanthosepion; species Acanthosepion pharaonis. The sequence continues at coordinate 376,540 of CAHIKZ030005498.1, forward strand.
GATTTAATCTCTGATATGTTTTTCAGCCACTTTCAAGCAGTGTCGCACGTTCGATTGCTGATATGATCCAGAAGTCAGCTCCTTGACGGCGAGTTTTATAAAGAGATTCGTAACCCGCTCAGATCGTCGGAAAAGCTGACGATGTCAGCCATTAAGTACATATGTGATTTTCCAAGCGTAGGTTAGATGTGACACAGGTTACAAAGTATGGGGCACCCAGTGAGGATCGAAATCACTACTCAGCCGTAACTGTTCTAGCTTGCTAAACATGGACCGTCTCGAGGTGCCCAAACTGTTATGGATATATGTGATAAATTATTGTAAGAATTTTTATCCCACCACTGTGAAATATTCATTATATCATCTCTAATTTTTTACAAAAAATTAGAGCCAATTACACAATATTTCAAGCTCAATTTGTATTTATAGTTTGTACCCATGCAATGAGATGAGGTTACATAAACCGCAGATTTGTCTGTAGAATATCATTACATTATTGTTACATAATTATAGCATTAAGGTTTTTTTGTCAAAAGAATTTTATTTTTGGTTGAATATTAATTTAAAATATTCTTTTTTTACACTCTTTATTTTTGAAATGGAATAAGATCATTCTAAATTTTATAATTTCGCTATCGCTCATTAAAATGACTGGAAGAAAGCGATCTAAAAACGACAATAAAAAAGATTATTACCAAAACATAAACGAAATATTGTTCAACTTAGGAAACTTAGGGCTTCAGTCAAAGTATTCTAAAAATGCTGCAGATAACAAAAGAGAAAATGAAATATGCCTAACCGTAAATCGAAATGTGCATCAAAATTTATATTATTTTTATTTATTTGTTATGTAACTAAATACAAAATTGTCTACAATGTTTCTGTAAAATTTGATATTTCGTGTAATAAATTCTTAATAAATAAGACAGTCCCACATTCACAATGCCTTACAGCGAGCCATGAATAGAAATGATGATTAAAACTGCCTAAAAACGTTAAGCGACTATTGACGCAATATTATCAGATATTGAATCTCCTCTTAACATGTATATCTATATATATATATATATATATATATATATATTTTATATATATATATATATATATATATATATATATAAACATTAATATATATATATATATATATATATAAATATAAAGTGAATCATTTTGAAAACAACTAACGTGTCCTTGCGGTCAAGGTCCGATTTAGTGGAACAAAAGAACGAAAGTCAACCGTCAAAGGAATATCAATCGGCTTTTGACGTTGCATCAGGCCAAATCTATCTATCTATCTAAAATCTATTTATCTATTATCTATCTCTATCTATATATATATAGTTTTAAAGTGTACTATATTTTGGGATAATTCAATATCAGATAGAGCGTATGTAAATATAAATGAATATATATATGATATGGACGCAATATATATTGCGTCTATAAAACATATATATATATATATATATATATATATATATATATATATATATATATATATATATAATTTAGACTATCTGCTCGTATCTATTTATGTACATATCAACATATCTCTCTGTTTCTGTCTCTGTCTCTTTCTCTCTCTCTCACTATCTTTTTCTCCCCCCCCCCTCTCTCTCTCTCTCTCTCTATATATATATATATATATATATATATATATATATACAAATATAGATAACTATACTCGTTTCGGAAAACCCTCGAATTTCTGATTTGCCAATAATCAAATCAATCTTGAAGGAAAAAAAGGTTTTTAAAAAAAGAAAAAGCTAGAAACATGAACTTCTCTCGACAAAAAATCGAACAGATGCAGGTCTGAAGCCCAAAGAAAAAAACCCGATACGAGTAAACAACTAACTAACAAAAGAGCTCAATACAACCGTAGAGCAGACCTAGATACACCTAATGAGCCAAACAAACCTACCTAGGTTTGACCTAAACAACTCATTAGGTATATATATATATATATATATATATATATATATATATATATATATATATATATATATATATATATACCTTTCTGCACATATCTATCTTTCTATCTATCTATCTATCGTCGGTTTATATACCATCCATCTCTTCTGTACAGGAGCTTGCATATTGGATGAACATCGCCTTGTTTGGTGGCAAGGGATTTTAAAAAGAAAATAAGCATCCCACCATTATCTAGTTTCCTGAAAGTGCTAAATTAACAACTTCGTACTCGAGTGAAAGTGAACTTCATTGCCGTGAAATCCATATAAGCCCGGATTACGCAACTGGCCGACGACATTACACAAACCTTCTCCCTAAAAATCCAACCTCTTTAAAGATGCTTCCTGCAGAAAATCTTTTCTTTTCATCACAGATATGGGACGCTATTCCAGACTTTTTTTGCTACTCTTATGATTATTTTGTCTTTGTTATTTCCCTTGCCTGACGTTAAGAAGACAGATGGTTTTCACATTATAGATTTTTGTTTGTATTTTCGACTTGGATATAGCAGCCATAATTTCTTAAAGTCTCCACTCCCTAACGGAGTAACTCTGCCAAGTAGGAGGGTGAAAAGTAGATGTTATATTATAAAATCATCCTCGTGGTGTTGTAAAATCGAGAAGAAATGGTAGACTTCTCGTAAATAAAAATTTCTGTATTTTTTACGATCAATAAACTTGAAAAGTTATTAACAGATATGAGTAAACAGGGGGAAAATATGAAAGGAGAAATTAACTGTCCAAAATTTGTAAATAATCTATCTATTTCACTTTATTTCTCTCAGTACACACACACACACACACTCTCAAATGTATATATATATATATATATATATATATATATATATATATATATATATATATATACACGTACATCCTCTACAAACAGATACAAATACAGACGTTGTCTAGTAAGGGATCTTCATTTTTTCAAGTTGGTCTTGAAGTATGATTTTTCATTCTGTTACTAATCGTTTTTTCCGAGTGATTTTTCAATTTCACTCCTGTAGTAAACATTTATTTTAACACGAGAAAAATATATATATATATATATATATATATATATATATATATATATATATATATATATATATTAAGCGATTTTTATAATATAATATCTGTATTAATCAGTGAATCAGAGATACCAGTGAAAGTCTAAAAATATAAATATAACGGTTTAATTGGTTCATATCTTTTATTTCATTACATCTCACTACTAAAACTTTCTTTTAATTATTGATATCATGTCTGATGGCATGGGTACACACATATATATGTAATTGCATAAAAATATCCAATAATTAAAAGAACGGTATCATATATATATATATATATATATATATATATATATATATATATATATATATATATATATATATATATATATGATTATCAATATTATTTATTTGAATATTTCTGTCTCATTTGTAGTACGAAGGAGGTAACTCAGCTTATGTTACTAAATTTATTATTGATTACTTTCATTAATTGTTTTAATATTCTAAGCCTTGTCAGCTTGAGGTTCAGAATACGTCGACTGCACATTTACAGAGGACCAAGTCCCTCCCCCGAATAAGGTGTTCTGGGTAAGACGATGAACTACATCCAGCTGCAAGGCCTCTCATCAAGAGGTTTTAAGTAGCGTGGAGCCACTTTTTCTTTCTTGGTGTTCTCAGATCCACTTGACCCGCTGTGATGATATATATTAGGGTCCCGTCTATGGTTAAATAGTTAACCCCGAAACTAGGGTCAAAACACCATGAAAGTGTAAAAATAGGTATTAATACCAGCAATACATTTTTGTATAAGTTATTATCAGCAAGGAATTTTTGAAGAAAAAAAAAATAAGCAGCAATAAAAGTCTTGTCGACATTAAATCACCCATTGAGATTAATATGCCGTAAAAAAAAAAAAACAAACCAAACCAAACCAATTTAATAATCTGAATAAAAATATTTACCTGCATTTCGAAAAAATTAGTTCCCGAGCAAAATACACCGTTTAATAATAATAATAATAATAATAATAATAATAAAGCTGACGATTTAAACCGTTATGTATATATGTGATTTTCCAAGCGTAGGTTAGATGTGACACAGGTTACAAAGTATGGGGCACCCCGTGAGGATCGAACTCACTACTCATATATATATATATATATATATATATATATATATATATATATATATATATATATATATTATATAATATTATTATTCCATGGTCAATTTCCAAATTCTTTACGATGATCCCCGCCATCTCTAACCTTGTAACTTTCTGGCCTTGAGTAACAAGATGTTTCACAGATTTCATTTTCAATTTTTTCCACTGTTCTTTGGACTGCCATGGCTTCATCTCTTCTCTCATGTGCCACAAGTCTTACGAATTGAGTTAGATCTTTTCTATTTGATCTCCTTAGCTTTAAGTTGAAATGATGATCCCTCTTCCTGTTGTGACCTCCTGATCCAATTTTCCTGTCTACTGTTCCCTCTTTTTTTAAAACTTATTCACCGTTCTCTTGAAGGTTCTTGAATAGACTTTGAATTTTATTCCTAAATTTCCGAAATTGCAGATTTCTTTCTTCAAGACTTTCCATTTCACTGTCATATTAAACGCATAACATTATTAACATGAAAAGTTAATGAGCAAAAACAATTTATTCAATGAGTCAGTTATGTTCCATGCGTGATACACGCTTAGGCGATCATATATCTTTCGATACATGACTGACGATGCAGATTTTTATTTCCCGCATTAATTTACTATTTCTTTCTGTGGTAGACCAGTTGCCATCCAAGGCTATAGAAACCGGTCTGTCCTGCTATTTATCCATGACTGGGGAGAGAAAAAGAGGATGCATACCTTTCCCAAGGGTACTAGTACGTAAGTGAAGGTAATGACTTCGACTGGAATTCGAACTCGGCTCTCCGATTCCTCAATCCGAGCTGCTATCCATTACTCCAAGAATTAATCAATGAAACATAGACATCATTGAACGTTTAAAAATATAAAAGGAACGGATTGATTAAGCGGTTCACTGACCTCAGTTTTAGTTGTGTGTGTTCTTTATCTCCGGTTAACCGAATCTCAGTAAACTTTCTTTCATTTGATCTCACTTTTAAATCTTTCTTAGAACTATCGTCAATTTGATGCCACGGGTATAATTGTGGCTATATAATTGCTAATGGTAGTAGTTCATTGTCTTAATTCATAGGAATTTCTGCGATAAAGAATTGTCATTACAAGAGCAATAAATGCAACATGAGGAAAAGGCCCATCATAACAAAGAAGGAGACAATTCAAAAGAAAATTGAAGAATAGCAAAAATATATATTACTGTAAATAAATGATAACGATTATAAATATTACGATTATAAACATTATACGTTATAAACAGCTAAATCGGTTTATTGGTCCGCTCTCTTCAACGAAAATGTCGATGACAAAAAAAGGTGTTCAGTGAATAAAAAGTAGAAAACCGGTGACTAATGTTAAACAACTTACAGAAAGATGGTTGGTAGGACTTAATATACTTAATCTATGAGCTATAGGACGTGGTAATCCTGATCGTTTTATTCAAATATGCAACCATAGTTTAGGTTGGTTTGGTTTGTTTTGTTTTACAACTTATAAACCTCAATGGATTATTTAAAGATTTTTATTGCTGACAATATTGTTTTCTTTAAAATTGTATTGCTGGTATTTTTTTTTTCATCAAAAATGTATTTCTGGTTATAATATTTTATAAAAATATATTGCTGGATTTAAAACCTATTTTTACACTTTCATAGTGTTTTGACCTGAGTTTGGGTGTGTGGGGGGTAACTATTTTCTCATCATTGGCACCCTAACAGGTGCTACAACCCGGCGTTAGGGTCGACCTGGGAACACCAGCAATTAAGTGGTGGTTCCACGCTCCTCAAAAACTCCTGATCAAAGGCCTTGCTGTCGGATGTAGTTCATCGTCTTACCCAGGACACCTCATTTTGGTGGGGGAGGGGAGTAATACCCTTCTGCAGAGATGCACTCAGTGTATTCTGAATCCCCAGTCGTCAGAGAGACCACACTTTAACGCACCTATGTATATTATTGTTCTTTCGCTGACGAATATTGGCTGGTATATCTTGGTTGGGCCCAACCTTTGATTGGTTCTGCCTGGATAATCAGCATCATAATGCCATCTTAATTTTCTAAATAACAGAAAAAAAAATATGATTAGAAGGAGCAATATCTTTCCAGATCAAATCTTAACATAGTTCGCGTACCAAAAACTATTTGTTGATCGGCAAAAATATCTTCTTACAGCACCTGAAATTTACTTGGCAAATCTGATACTCACCCCAACCCCCCAAATCGTATGTAAACGAGGATAGGCGGAATATATAGCGATTTTCCAAGCGTAGCTCAGATGTGTTACAAGGCCGAAAGTAAGGGGTACCCAGTTAGGATCGAACTCACTACTCAGTCGTAATTGTTCTAGTGAGACAAGTTTACTAACCATCACATCACGTCGAGGTGTCCTGATTTTTCAAGCCTAGTTTAGATGTGGCGCAAGGCCGAAAGTATGGGGCACCCAGTGAGGATCGAACTCACTACTCAGTCTTAATTGTTCTAGTGAGACAAGTTTACTAACCATCACATCACGTCGAGGTGTCCTGATTTTTCAAGCCTAGTTTAGATGTGGCACAAGGCCGAAAGTATGGAGCACCCAGTGAGGATCGAACTCACTACTCAGTCGTAATTGTTCTAGTGAGACAAGTTTACTAACCATCACATCACGTCGAGGTGTCCTGATTTTTCAAGCCTAGTTTAGATGTGGCACTAGGCCGAAAGTATGGGGCACCCAGTGAGGATCGATCACGTCGAGGTGTCCTGATTTTTCATGCCTAGTTTAGATGTGGCACTAGGCCGAAAGTATGGGGCACCCAGTGAGGATCGAACTCACTACTCAGTCTTAATTGTTCTAGCGAGACAAGTGTGCTAACCTTTACAATATTTATTTCTTTAAAATTACAGAAAATGTGGCACAAGGCCTAAAAAAGGGGATGGGGAAAGGATGGTCTTCATCTGTCTTAATTTTAAACTTAGCTAGACACAAGCACTGACCCAAGCGTACAAACAATATTCTTAACACCAAAACACCACATTCTTACTAGCCTTCCTTACTACATCCACCAAAATACCTCATTGTCTCTATGAAAATCCTAAATACTCCCCATATGTACAAATCGTCGTGCTAACCATTACACAACTTCTAGGTGCCCTAGACGGAATATATATATATATATATATATATATATATACTGAATGTAACAGCAAAATTGTCCAAATCGCGTAAGAGTATAATTGCCCATCCCAGAAAATGGTTAATATATAAAAGAAAACATTAAACTAATTGAGTTTCTTTTTTGCAGGTTTTCAGATAAGACATTGAGATCTCCTGGCAACATATTTGGTAAGAATCACAGAAAAACCATTTGAGTTATTCAACTAGAAATAGAAAAGGTTAAAATCGTTTTTTGCTAGCCCCATTGTCTTCACAAATATGAAGTGGTGAGAGGAAAAAGATGATTCAGGCCTTATGAAACGGTGCCAACATTCATATTCTGGCTTCCATCTTCAAAGTCTATTCAAGAACCTTCAAGAGAATGGTGAATATGAGGGGAACAGTAGACAGGAAAATTGGATCAGGAGGTCACAACAGGAAGAGGGATCATCATTTCTACTTAAAGCTAAGGAGATCAAATAGAAAAGATCTAACTCAATTCGTAAGACTTGTGGCACATGAGAGAGAAGTTGCAGCTATGGCAGTCCAAAGAACAGTGGAAAAAATTGAAAATGAAATCGTATGTGAAATCTGTGAGGCATCTTGTTACTCAAGGCCAGAAAGTTACAAGGTTAAAAATGGCGGAGATCATCGTAAAGCATTTGGAAAATGACCATGGAATAATATATATATACATACATAATATATATATATATATATATATATATATATATATATATATATAATATAAGAAGACAATTGGAGAAAAAAGTCTTAGTTTTCGCCTACGCGTTTCGTCTTCCTAATTTTTCAAGGTAAAATGAAAATGTAATGGTTTGTTATAGTTACATTGTTTTATCTGGGAATTTAAATATATTGTCAAAACAAAATCTTAGTATAAAGGAAATATTTCTCTTTTTTAAATTTGGAGTTTCTAATGTAACTATAACAAAAACCTTTTGATTTCATGTTTGCTTTGAAAAGTCGAAGCAAAAACGCGTCAGCAAAAAGTAAGATGATCTTCCAATTGTCATCTTATACCAATTTGTCTCGTCCACAGAATTTATCTGGAAATTGAACTATATATCTTTATTTCATGAGAGCTCCAAAAAAAGCATCTTTCAAACTTCAAGATCTACAAACCTATCGCCATTTTTTTCCAATTCATTTCAGATTTGTTTGTAGGTCTTGAAGATTGAGAGCTTCTTTTTTTTAGTGTTCCCATAAAATAAAAATTATTTAGTTATTATGTATGGGATTTTGAGTGTTTGATATTGTATATATATATATATATATATATATATATATATATATATATATATATATATATATATATATATATATGAACTTTATTTCATTACTTCAGGAGCTTAAGGGTTAATTAATGATGAATACATCATTTTTGCTTATGATTGATTTCATCACAATTCTTCTGTTAAGCTTGGAGTGTAATTATACATGCTCAAAGTAGAGTCCAGCACTGTTATAAAAACCTCGAAGAATTCCAGTAAGATATCTCTAATCAGTTCTAAGATACAACGGTCCAAATATTAATCTCAACAATTGGACAATTTTGTTGTTACACAATTTGGACAATTTTGTTGTTACACCCTGTATATATAGTTTAATTAATGACTATATAACGAGACTACTTGTATTGCTTTAATAAAATTGTATACTTATAGGAAATCATTGTCATATTGAAAATATTGATTTTTTTTTTTACTAGCATGACATTCATTTCTTTAGTTCTTACTTAAAACCTGTAGTAGTGCTAATGATCTTAATTTATACGAATTTCTGATGTGAACCATCGTCATTTTATTATTTTTTGACTGGACTTTCTTTAGTCTTCTTACTATGATTAGTCTTGGGTATGACAATAAACTACATCCGGTAGCAAGGCGTTGAACAATCTCTTATTTGCAGTTGTTTCCCGGTCCACCCTGACCACGGGTGACAGCACCTGTTAGGGTCTCATTTATGGGTAAATAGTGGACCTTCAAACACTATAAAAGAAAAAAAATTCATAGTAAAAATACCGCAAATGCATTTTTAAATAAAAAGCTCATCAATAATACATATTTATGGTAAAATTTTTAAAGCAGAATTGACAATAATATATTTTAATGCAACATGACCAACAATACATTTTATCTGTAGTTCAAACTATAAAAATGTTTTCAAAATATTTCGGCATTAAATAACCTATAATTTAATGTATATTGCTGGTAATATATTTGAAAAAAAATTAGCAGCAATAAAAATTTCGAGGTCATTAAATAATCCACTGAGTGTGATATGCCCTAAAACAAAAACCACCAAATACCACAGCGGCCTGAGTATTCAAGAAATCTCTTTAGATTTTGCACATTTTTCTAAGAAGATACCTCGAATATTCAGGCCGTTATGTGTAAATAAAGAAATAAATATACTGTTTAATAAATAAATGAGAAACGAAATTTAACGTTTAACAAAATAAAATAAAAATATGTTGGATTAAATCCATTTTCTAGAAATATAATTTTATATATAACTGTTTCTTCCGTCTATTTTCAGGTGAGTGGCTTTACATTACATTTACAACAAATGACGCTTCCTGATTAAAAGATAAGAATATTAATCAGGTAAGTAAAAGCGCTTATTTTAAATGATAATTGAGTTTAGCTGTTTCTGTCGAAATGAAACAAACAGTGACATCGAACCGAGAATCAAATTTTGTACATGAATATCAGTATATATATATATATATATATATATATATATATATATATATATATATATAAAGATATTTTATGTTTATACATTCTTTTTATAGATACAAATATTCAAGTAAATATTCTGTTTTTTTTTTGTTTTTTTTTTTATAATGAACAGTATTTGTAACATTTAGCGGCCTGAATGTCCGAGAAATTTTCATACCATAGAATAATATTAATATATATCCATTTCATAATGTGTGACGTCATTTGTTTACATTTGGATACGCTTTGAGCAGACATGAATGTACGTGAGAGATTCATGGAAGATTGAAATTTAAAGGCAATGAATTCGACCTCGCTAATCGAACGATCCTCTGTGCCTCAATCAGTTAAGAGCACGTCAGGCTAAATGACGGTTCCGTTTAGGATACAGGTTCGATTGCTGTCGGAGGACGAATATTTTCTATGAAAATTTTTCGGACATTCAGGCCAGTAAATGTTATTAATACTGTTTACTTTAAACAGAGCATTTACTTAAATATTTGTATCTATAAAAAGTACGTTTAAACAAAAAAAATATCTTAAAATAATTTTCATAAATATATATATATATATATATATATATATATATATATATATAAATTAAATCAAGATAATAGTTAAAAGGAAAAAAAACTTGTAGTTTAACGAATGATTTATTTTCATGGAAATATTTCGACTAGCTGTTGCAAATCTTTCAACACAGTAGGAAGGACGCTCATCAGAAATAAGAGATGAAAAGGCAGTTACAAGTAATGGCAATCTGTTCTACAAAATTAATTGCATGAACTGCTTAACAACCATGACTTCAAGATCATTGAAGGAACGACTGGATGAACATCGAAGACTTTTTGATAAGGTAATTTCAAATGATAACGAAAAACAAAAATTGGAAAAAAAAATTCAGCGACTGCATTATTTGCCATTACAGAAGGTCACAGAATTGACTTCGACCATCCGGAAATAAAGTTGAGAAACTAAAAGCATTTCAATCAAGTAGCTGAACAAATGGTTATAGCAACTACAAAACATTCCTGCAATAGGATAGATGCAGCACAACTCCATCCAGTCTGAACATCTCTGCTCCAAAGAAAAATATGATATTAAAAAAATAAATAGATAAAGGCAATTTATAGAGTATAAAACAAAAATCCTTTTTTTTTTACGCCTTAACTTTCTATTACCTTGTAAACGTCATCAACTCGGTTTTTTGATTTGATTTGAATTTTTAAGCGTTTCGAGTTTCTTTGCATTGCTTTTACTCAAATTAAGGAGTAACCCAGACTGGCAAATGCTAGTCGAAATATTTCCATAAAAATAAATGATTCGTTGGAATTACAAGTTTTTTTTTTCTTTTAATTATTGTTGAAGCTTGGATAAGCATGGAATAATAATAATACAACACAAAATGTACGTAAACAAAATGTATTGAAACAAGGAAAAGATACACAATATTTACAGTTAGTTTTGGTATATTCTTGGGAAGACTGTTCCTGCAGAAAGGGTTGACTAAATCGCAGTCGGGCAGAGTTTCTCGATTCGATCTCTTCTTACTTTTCCCCGTCTTCCCGGTACCAACCCATATTTATATGGTCGGTACTCCACTTATGTAAATTAGGTGTATCGTACCACAACAATTATGCACCTACCAACGGAGATAAGCATCCTGACTTGAATCAAAATAAGCTTTGTTTGACACAAAATCAAAAATATGCAGAACTTACTTAAAATGAAGGAAAGCTGTTCCAGAGATAATTTTCTCTTTCTACCAGGAATTTTAAGTAAGATCAGAACAAAAGTGAGTCATTCAAAATTTACATCAAGGTACAGAGATTAGCCTCGTCTGACACAGGTCACAAATATGCGAAACCCAGAATGGCAACCCGGACATCAAGTGGAAAGCGTATAGGACATATTGGTAAAAAAAAAATGATCGCCTCTTTCTACCGTACAGCAAACAGCAAGTGCCAGCATTTTTGCCAAACATTTCCAGAGTTAGATGAAGACAAAAACTGGAATATTAATGCTATATCTGGGCTGAAGCGATGACATTCCTTACTTTCCAATGTCGATAGAATTCAACATTTGCACACTTGCGAGAAATGCATATTTTAAAGCTCTGGTCCCTGCTTTCCACAGATGCAACCTCGCATGCTTATCGCTAAACTATCGGTATTTCCAAGCCAAATATTTAGATTCGCTCCGTGAGCTAAATCCACAAGTTCAGAAATTTGAAGCAAATATTCTACAAGAATCACCATAATTTACACTGTATTCAAACTGTAAGGAGAAGGTTCCAGAAAGAGAGCTCCCCCCCGCTAAAGATCAGCTTCTTTGTTGAACAGACTCCGGCGTGGATGTTTCCTGAGCAGCAGAATCTCAAATTCTTCAAGTCGAGGATTTATCCTCGTGTTTCCTCGTAATCTTCACTCCCAACATCCTCCTCTTCAATTGACATCACAATCAACGTTCTCTAACACTCTACCTTGGAGGGCTCTTAATACCTGCATTAGCTGAATTTTAGCAAAACAAAAAAAAGAACATGCAGGACCTGAAACTCATTATTAACATACGCCTACCAACACGAACTAATATCCTCATCTTGATTGTTATACTGAAATCGATTCTGCCGTTGTACACCTCGGCCTTATCTTGCCTTTCTACTCGAGAAATCTCTCTGAAATTTGAACCAAACACTGCATCCAATCTAGGCAAAAAACTTCATATTTACACTCATTCCTTAGATTGTTTCGGTTAGTCAAAGCACACACTCATCAATGGAACTTAACATTCAATAAACCCCGATGCCAAGTTTGTAAACATATTATCACAGATAATACTTTTACCCCAACTGACACGCACGTAGTTATCCGACCTCCTCCCTTCACTTGCAACAGTTCAAATATATTTAATTTGCTGCAACAAATGTAACAAAGGAAATTACATCGGTGAAACCGGTACACAATTCTGTCTTCGATTTAATAAGCACCTGAAAACACTCATAGATAACAATACCAATTTCACTTTAGCTGCACATTTCTAACAAACGGAGCATAGTACTGATAACCCAAGATGCATTCTTTTAGCATCTTCATTTAGCTACGAGTCCTGGTATGACGATAAACTAGATCCGACAGCAAGGCATCTGATCGGGTGATAGGAGGTTTTGAGAAGGATGGGACCATCTCTTATTTGCTGTTGTTCCCAGAAGCACACTGTCCAGTGTGGTAGCAACTGTTAGGGAGCCATCTATGGTCAAATACTGAAGTCCCTAAATAAAACACTATGGAACTATACAAAAATACTTTTTTTTATGGTAAGAATACCAGCAATAGATTTTATATAAAATTTGCCAATAATATATTTTCTGTAGGTGAAGGCAAACAATTGTTTGGTTTGTTTTGTTTTGTTTCACGGCATATCAGTTATAATGGGTTATTTAATGCCGACAGATTTTGTTCCTGGTAATATTTATCTTCGTAAATGTACGGCGGGTAATATTTTTTTTTCCTTCAATCATCTAATTCTGATAATATTTTTCCTCCAAAATATATCACTGATAATATTTTTTCAAAAAAAAAGATAGCTGCTAATTTTTCTTCTTTTGTTTTTCAAAAATGTATAGCTGGTATATATATATATATATATATATATATATATATATATATATATATATATATATATATATATATATATTTAAATGTTCAGTTTGTTTTGTTTTGTTTTACGGCACATCAATCTCAGTGGGATTTTAATGCCAACAAGACTTTTATTGCTGCTAATATATTTTTGCAAAAATGTATTTCTTGGTAATAATTTTTATTCAAAAATTTATTGGTGGTATTTATTTTTTACAAAGTATTTCTAGTATTAAAACCTATTTTTACACATTCATAGTGTTTTAACTCCAGTCTGGCTGTTAACTATTTACCCATAGCTGGAACCCTAACAGGTGCTACCACCCCTGAGCAGGGCGGACCAGGGAACAGAAGCAATTAAGAGGTGGTTACACGCCCCTCAAAACCTCCTGGTCAGCAGATTTGCTACTGGACGTAGTTTATCGTCTTACGCTGGACGCGGATGTATTTTATCTTCATACCAAAGAGCGTCAAACAATTATACTCAAAATATATTTAGCTGAAGCCATAAAATTATGTTCAAAACATTTAGATTTTGACATTAAATAACTCATAGAGGTTGATATTCCACTAAACAAAATCAACCAACTAAACGAACAACATGAAAGAACTCTTTCATTATATTAAGGCATTTAATATACTGCAATTTCGTAAAGATGCCAAACTGTATCCCAAAATATTACTTCAACAAAACTATGAGAGAAAACATACCGCCGCTTCTAGTAATTATTTATTCACGAGCATGTATATCCACAAAAACAGAGAATTATCTACCATGTATTCAATTGTCAAAGCAGAATAACATATCATATTTTATTACTTTACAGCTTCCAAGTAAATTAGATTTCACATTAAATAACCCATGGAGGTTGATATCCCGCTAAACAAAATCAAGCAACCAAGCAACCAACATGAAAGAACTCTTTCATTTTAGTATGCCATATAATATACTACAAGAGGAGATGATATGCCGTTAAACAAATCAGTCAAGCAAATCCTCCATAATTTGCATTGACTTTCAGTTACATTGAAGCATATTTATGAGCGCTCTTAAATTTTGAATATCTGAAAATGATGACGATATTTTTACTTCTGTGAAGAAGTATCTGTTGTAAAATAAAACATTTTTATTTGTATTCAAAATGTCCATCCGAGTTTGAAACAATTATGCTGAGACAGGTTGCTCTTTATTCATTCACACACACACACATATATATATATATATATATATATATATATATATATATATATATATACACACACACACATATATATATACACACACACACACACACACACACACATATATATATATATATATATATATATATATATATATATATATATATATATATATATATCTATATTTCTCATGTTGTCTGTCTGTGTGTCTGTCGTGGGCGTTATTACCTCCCAGGCCGCATTTCTCACCCGATTTCGATGCGGTTTTCACCACAAGTTTGCAAATGGCTGCCGTAAAGGACATGACAAAGCCCGATTTTTCAGTTCGAACTCAGGCTCCGAAAAAATCGATAATCGAAAAAATCTGCCTACAGAAGGAATTATTGCATTTCAACCAAATTTGACACCCTCTTAGAGTTTACCATTAGAAGTGTTGTCCAGCAGTTTCATGACCACGGACCCCTAAACAGCGCGGAAAATCGATAAAACCCAAAAACCGATACGTCCAGATTGCACCTGAACCGCATGCCGGTTTTTCGCGAAAACCGTTCGGATATATGAGGAGGCCATTGGGAATCACCATGTGAAGTTTAAACTCTGAGCGACCCCACCCCAAACAGAGTGCAAATGGACAATCGGTCAACCCTTAAAAATGTTTTTTCCGGTTGGGTATTTCCTAAATGCAGATTAATTAAAGGTCACGCTATACGCGGGAAGAAACAGGTTAGTGCGTGCTGTATGAGTCGTAAGATTTTTGAATCAAACACGGGCAACGCCGGGCCATGCTTCTAGTATGATATAAGAAAACAGTTAGAGAAAAAAGTTTTAGTTTTCGCCTACGCGTTTCGTCTTCCGAATTTTTCAAGGTAAAAATGAAAATGTCATATTATTAGACAGAATATTTCGCTGTAACGCAGCTCCTCAGTGTAGACGTCCTATTGATCCAAGCCGGGATCGACTTGACATGCAAGAAGGAAAGGGAATTTTCTCGGAGGACTAAATTCGTAATTGAAGAGTAATGCTTAATAGCAGTAGGGACCTCTGTTTTTTTGTTTTTTTTTAATAACTCTTTCCCTAGCGTGCTCAACTGGATTTACGGCAGCATATATAGTCATCCACAGAGAGACTGGTTCGCTGTATCACAGCTCTTCAGTGTGGTTAGTCCGATTGCTCCGATATATATATATATATATATATATATATATATATATATATATATATATATATTGGACAAATTGATGTATAAATATCTATCTATCGCAATTTCGAATCCTTAAGTAGGGCACATATTTTCTCTAAGATTTCTCGAATATTCAGGCTGGTAGATGAAGATAAACTGTTTAATAAATAAACGAAAAAATGAATATCCATAAAAATATCGTTTAAGTAAAATATATTGACACAGGCACTGACATTATCACACAAGCTTTCATACACGTCAATGTATACGAAAAGGTCACACGCATCTGGAAAATGCTGTATGTGGCACACATATAGCATTTGGCTGCAAAATCGTATAAACAAAAGATCAATGATCAAACACCCGCTATCTTAAAACAATATATACGAGTTCATGAACAATAGCGTATCCGATATTCATAGGTCAGCCGTCACGAGCCTTACAAAGAACGGCCGCATGCGCAACACGAATATTTCTTTTTTCAGTTTCATTTATTCACCCTGCTATACTCCCATACATACTTACATTTATATATTGGACATCTCGAGGTGATGTAATGATTAGCAAGATTGTCTCGCTAGAATAATTGCGATTAACCAGTGATTTCGATTCTCACCTGGTGCCACCTACTTTCGGCCTTGTGCCACATCACTATATATATATATATATATATATAGTGGGACTGGCTTGGAAAAACCTTAGGTATTTCGGCTTGTAGTTGAAAAAAAAACAATACACAAGGAAAAATGAGGAATAAGAAAAGAAAGGTCTAAGAATATGAAATGAAGGCGAAAACAATCTTCCAGAATTCAAGGTCAGAGTTCAAAGAAAAAAAAAACCCTCCGAAACGAGTAAAAGTAACTACGTAAAGTGCTCAAACCACTAAGTAGGTTTCACATAAACGGACCATCAGGATAACACACACACACACACAAACACACAAACACACACACATACACACAAACACATATATATATATATAAGTGTGACTGTGTGTGTTTGGATATATTGATGTAATAGGAAAGAACAATTAATGATCCAAAGTTCTTTAGTAATTATTTTTTTTTTATTTGTAAAAAACAATGATCAATACACAATTAGAGCTTAAAATTATAATTATGTGTCGTGATGGAATCTTATTTAAAAAAAATAATTATTATAAAATATATATGTGTGTGTACTTTTAAAGAGGCTACCTTGCGGCGAGCATCTTTAATTGATAATTTTATAATAGAATAAGTATAACAAGTACAACTGTATTACGTTATACATATATATTTTATATATATATATATATATATATATATATATATATATATATATATATACACATATATATATATATAAATATTTCCTGATTTTTTAATATATATATAATACATATATTTTTTAAATATATATATTTTTTATAATATATATAAATATTTACTGATTTTAATATATATATAATACATATATTTTTAAATATATATATTTTTATAATATATATAATATTTACTGATTTTAATATATATATAATACATATATTTTTAAATATATATATATTTTTATAATATATATAAATATTTACTGATTTTAATATATATATAATACATATATTTTTTAAATATATATATATTTTTATAATATATATAAAAAATTTACTGATTTTTTATATATATATAATATATATTTTTAAAATATATATTTTTTACAATATAAAATTTACTGATTTTTAATATATATATAATACATATATTTTTAAATATGTACATTTTTTATAATATACATAAATATTTACTGATTTTTAATATATATATAATACGTATATTTCTAAATATATATATATTTTTATAATATATATATATTTACTGATTTTAATATATATGTAATACATATATTTTTAAATATATATATTTTTATAATATATATAAATATTTACTGATTTTTAATATGTATATAATACATATATATTTTAAATATATATATTCTTTATAATATATATATATATAAATATTTACTGATTTTTTTTTATATATATATATATATATATATATATATATATATATAACGATATATATTAATTTTATATATAACGATATATATTCATTTTATATATGCTAATGAGATTGTAAGGCAAAATGTAAAGGTTTACGTGTGACAGGTTGTTATGACTATATTGGATTGGGTTTTTGTTTAATATATATATATATATATATATATATATATATATATATATATATATATATATATATATATATATATATAATGTATGTGTAAATTATTTTCAAATAGACTATGTCTTAAAAGGACGAAGTGAATATCAGGCCAAGGATAAAACTATTCTGAGCTGACGCGTTTTGTCCTCAGAGGGATGTTATCAAGGTAACGTTGGCGTGATAAAGTCCCTCAAAGGACGAAAGGTGACGGCGAAGAATAGTTTTTCTCCTGTCTTTATTCTCATAGAGATAGAGAGAGAGTGAGAGAGAGAGAGAGACGCACACACGCATTTATAAGAAAAATCAAACAAACTTAATCAAAAATCCTTTTCAGTTGTCTTAATATATATATATATATATATATATATATATATATATATATATATATATATATATATTTTATATAGAGGCTGAATAAAAAATAATTTTACTAAATTTGGGGCTTCCTTCCTCACATGAAAACAAGGACAAAAATTAATATAAACATTAGTCCACAAATCCATCGTTTTTTTCAGTCAACAATTTCAAAATGTGTTTGCGATAGATGGTGTTTCTATGAATATTCCGTTGAATTTGTCATTCGTGTAAACTCGTGGATACTTTGTCTTCAACATTTAATGTCTGTAGTAATGAGTTAACTGAGAAATGTTCTGTTTAATAATGCCAGGATATTCATATTGTGGGCAGGTAGATATGGTTTTTACACACGGCCGCGCTAATGGTAATGGACGCGAGGCTGCACGGCTGTATTAGATTGCGTTTCCAGACCGAAGGCAGCCGAGTCATCCAATATTTCCTGCTGTTTCTCGTGGCTTTGCTGAGATAGGATCTATGGCACCAAAAACTATGGGTCGAGGAAGACTGAGATTTGCTCGTACGCCTGGCCAGGAAGAACACATTTGATAGGCTGTTGGTGACGATCCCATCAAATGGCCTTAGCATGTTGTGCATCGCATAGTACCTCATGTAGGGTACTTCAAGAGCAGCTCCCCTATTCGTATCATTTACTACGTTTGCAGGTCTTTTGCCCTCTGATTACTCATCAGAGGAGACCCTTTTGCCGATGGTTAATTACGCATACTACTGATCCGTTGTTTGTCACTTCAGTCTTGTTTACGGACGAGTTGACATTTAGAAAACATCGAATAACAAATTTACACAACCAATATTTGTGGGCGGATCAGTATCATGGTAGATTACAGGCTAGGCACCAGCATTAATTTCCGATTTATGCGTGGGCTGAAATTCTAGGTAACTGTCTGGTAGGTTCTCCCAGCACGTCATGCAGGAGCTGTCTACAGGGATATTGTTTCAAACACACTCAAATACCTGCTAGAGGATGTACACCTGCTATTATGAAGACGCCTGTGGTTCGTGCATGATGGGACTCCGGCATATTTTAGTCACATTGTTCACGAGGCACTGGCTGAATTCTACCATAAAAGATGGATAGGTAGAGAAGACCCGCTTCCATGGAGTGCACGATCCCTCAGCCTCAATCCTTTGGATCTTTAACTGAGGGGGGGGCACCTAAAATAATTGCTTTATGCAGCAGAGATTAATAAGGCAGAGACGCTACATCAACGTGTCATAGGTGACTGCGAAACAGTTCGGCACCTTGTGGGTATATCTGAAAGTGCCCGCCAGTCAATGATCTGACAGATGCATGCTTGTGTTGAAGTATATTTTGAACATTAACTAAGAGGTGATGTAGAACAATGGTTTTTTGGACATATGTTTATATGGGCATTTTGGTGTTAGTAAAAGTAATTTTTTTGCATTCATATATATATATATATATATATATATATATATATATATATATATATATATATATATATATATGAAGGCAGGGTTTACCAAATATATATATATATATATATATATATATATATATATATATATATATATATATATTACATGGGCACGAGTGAATAGAACTTTCGTATTCTGAGAATGAGACCCGGGTTCGAATCACACCATGGTTGATTTGTCAGGCAGGAGACTTCCTGATGTTATCGGACTGGAGGGGTCGATTCCAGCGTGCGGCACCTTTGGAAAGTGCCTGAAAACCAATCCTCGTGAGTGAAATTGGGTAGACGGAAACCTTTGGTGAGTCATCGTGGCCGAGAGCTTGGGTGTGCTGGTCTTGTTCAAATTGCTGATCAAGCTAGTTAACACGCTCTTTCCCAGACACTGTAACTAAGGTCTGCAGTTTAAACGATGGTTGGGCTCTGTGGGTGTTGGATAAACACAAATGTGCCTGAGCAAGCGTCTGCTATAGGGATTGGTTATCCGAATACGAGTGGCCATACATACATTCATATATATTGGATTAATCCCAAATTAATGTCACTTCGCTGATTGATGATATATTCAATACCTTGACACTGGAGTTTCGTAAAAGAAACTTTTCGAAATCCTTCGATTCACTCGATTGACAGATGAATTTCTCATTTTCCTTATTTCTATACCAAGTTAAAAATTAAGTTGTCCGCGGGTTATTCATATTCAGTTGAGTTTCTTGTTCTGCCTGCATGTGTCTTTGTGAGCATGCGCGCGTTTGTATACTTGTGGGCGCTTGTATGTATTCCTACGTGTCGAATGTCGTAGCTATTTTTCTATTCGTTATTTTATTGTCGCCTTGCATTATCTTGCAATTTTTTTTCCTTCTTTTCCTTCTCTTTCTGCTCTGAGTATCAAACATAAGGCTTTCATCACCTGTTGCTATTCGAGTTCAATTCGGACCTCAAGCGGAACTTACAGATCCGATCCAACGTCATAGACGCTGAAAAAGTGCCTGGCTCCATACAACACGCCAGAAAGCTCCTCGCATCTCTTGTATTGCACTCTCTTTAGAAGAGTCAGATTTTTTTAAAAAATGAATATTATTATCATACCAGGTCTAGTATTCGAGTTCAATTCGGACATCAAGCGGAAGTTACATATCGATCCATCGCCATAGACGCTGAAAAAGTGCCTGGCTCCATACAACACGCCAGAAAGCTCTTCGCATCTCTTGTATTGCACTCTCTTTAGAAGAGTCAGATTTTATTAAAAAATGAATATTATTATCATATCAGGTCTGGTGGTGCAAAATGTTTTCTTCTCAGCCTCAATAGAGTGGAAGAGTCGTTGCTTTGTGTAACAGATACGGGCGAATTGGCTTCCCTGAATACAGGTCTATGATTAACCGTTACCAATACCGCAGGTTCTCCTCATCTACAGACCATACGTCCACAAATCAAACCATTTAGATTAACCTTTCGCTATACGGGTTTTGGGTCTTGAATTAGTTGATTAGCAGACAGGAAGCAAAAGAAAGAATGGTCGATCCTTTCCGATTTCAAATGAGGTAGATGGATTAATTAGGTTTCCTAGGACAGTAAGTGAGACGCTTTGATCCCAAAACGGATTGAGATGGTCAAAGATGTATTCCAGAATGTGTGTAGAGTATTACGAGACAGGAGGATTAATTGGTAACGAAGAAAAAATTACATGACATCTGTCGTTTTTTTACGACAGCTAATGTTGGACAGTCTCCTCAAAGATGAAGAAGAGACTCGAGGCAACGAAGGTATGCTTCTAAAGAAGGATGCTAAGGATATCATGAACCGAACATTTGAGCAACGATGAGGTTTTGGAGAGGATGCAAACAAGGCGGATGCTTATACTTAACATCAGCAAGAAATTTCTGGGATAAGGAATGAGAAAGGATGGCTTAGAGAATCTGATACTCACAGGTCTAATAGAGGGAAAGTGAGACAATGGAAATTAACGCATGACATACGTAGCGGGCTTAAGCAAGTGGATGTCAGAACATGGCTTGTAGGAAGTAGCAAACGGGCAAAACTTATTGGGAGCTACAATAGATAGGAGGAAGTGGAGGAATATGATCGCCTACGTCCTGAAGGGACATGGCACATAAAAAGAAAGCCTTGCCTTTTAAAATCGCTGAATTCAAAATCACGTTTCAAGACTGTAGACATTGCATCACCCCGTAACTTTTAAAGTGTTTGTGATCACTTCAGACACGCCGATTAGGCACACACACACACTCGATATATATATATATATATATATATATATATGCTATGGTAATTTACTCACGCATGTACTCTCCAAGCTATAAATAGGAGCAGGTACTGCCATTTGTAGAGGGTAGTTTCCAGCAGTCAGCTCTGACAGCCGGACCGAACATTTTTGCTGTAACACTCTCGTTTCTATATGTTTGTTATTACTGTTTCTGCTAATATATTTGTTTAATTCAATTACTCTCTTTGTGTGTCTTTATTTCTGGCCCTAAAATGGCCACAATATATATATATATATATATATATATATATATATTTCAAAGGTGAAACGGACAAATGTAAAAGTCTGAAGATCCAGAGAATAATAAAATTCTCTTGTTTAAATAAATTTTAACAACCTTAAAGTGGTCTGTTTTCTTTAAATGAGTTTATTCGCTCTGACTTCACATTGAGCTCACAGGATTTCATTCTCCCTGGAATATCCATACGGATTACCAAGATTTTCGTTACTTATATATATATATATATATATATATATACGCATACTCACACACACATTCGCACTGTCATATTCATATTGTCATATAATATTATTATGCAATTCCGTAAAATATATTTGATGTATTATTGCTTGCGGAGTCAGCCAGCTGTAATACCTCATTAACAATACTGAGGACAATTTAAGGAACTTGAAAAACAGGTTCTACATGAATTTCAAAAGATCATTAATCAGCGTTTAAACATTTGTGTGTGTGCGTGTGTGTGTGTGTGTGTGTGTGTGTGTGTGTGTGTGTGTGTGTGTGTGTGTGTGTGTGCGATACAAAAAATCAGTCATCAATTGCAAAGATAATCATAGGTCGTGAAAAGCGGATTTATTACGAGAATAGTAAATGAAGCGGGCCGTATAGAGATCCAGGATTGGGAACCAATTTTAACGGAACCAATTGTGTTGAAAGGGGAAAAAAAACAACAACAAAAGCTTCCCGATTTACTTGTTCTTTTCGAATTCTAAAAGGAATTGTTTTTATTACAAAACACAAAAACAATAAACCTACGCCAATATACTGTAAATCTGTTTGTTATTTTCAATGACTCATTTATTTGCAAAAGACATTTTTTTTTTGCCGAGAAAGGAAAACGATCGGTAATTTTATAGCCTGATAATGGCGGACCTCATGTGGCAAATCCGATGCATTAAGCAAATTTAAAAGGTCGGAAAAAATGCGGAAATTGTAACAGATACCGGTAGAATCGCCAAGCTGATTTTAAATACTAGGTTAGTCGTT
The DNA here is from genome assembly GCA_903632075.3 of Acanthosepion pharaonis. Classification (NCBI taxonomy): domain Eukaryota; kingdom Metazoa; phylum Mollusca; class Cephalopoda; order Sepiida; family Sepiidae; genus Acanthosepion; species Acanthosepion pharaonis. The sequence goes on from CAHIKZ030005498.1 coordinate 400,041, forward strand.
TTGCGTTCATCTTCTCACTGATTTCCAGTAGACAAGCATGAATCCGTTTATTCTTCACCCAGGTAAAAAAATAAATGTGTTCTCTAGCCTTCGGTGTGCAGCCTGTTTAAGAAAAGAAAATAGGCCTCTTGATATTGGAGAAACCAATGTACTAATTTTTGCTCAATAATTCAAGGTAATTCATAAGTAATAATAACAGAAAAGAATTGTACAAAGTTATGAATGACTACAGCTTTGAGGGACATGGCATTTCATTTGCTTGGATCCTAACAGCTGTTATCACTCTGGGTCAGGCTCAGGGTAGACCTGGGAACAATAGGAATTGATTCCATGTTCCTCAAAACCTCCCGATCAGAGGCCTTGCTGCTGGATGTAGTTTATTGTCATACCCAAGACGAATCAAGAAATAAAATCAAATATGTTTAGAAATTTTAATTTTGAACCAGGAGACCTGGGTTCATATCTCACTTTGACCTCTTGATAAATTTAAACTGTCGAACCACCCCAGCGTCCAGAAAAGAGCGATAAAAAATTATCGCAGGGTATTTTAGTGCCGGAGAGCGTCCCCTAGTAACGGTTTCAAAAATTAGGAAGAAGTAACCTGACATTATATTTATTTTTTTTTATTTTTTATAGATACGAATATTTAAGTAAATTAACAACAATATTTGTATTAACAACATTTCATATAAAATATGTGTCCTTCGACAAGAACCAAACCTGTATCCTACACGGAAATGTCATTGGACCTAGCGTGCTATACCATTTAGCTACAGAGGAAGCGTCTGTTCGAATTACTGCTTTTAAACAATATATATATATATATATATATATATATATATATATGAGAGAGAGAGATCCCCGAAATCGCTGGGTGGCTGAGTAATTTTACAATATTAATTCTTTCTCAGCTTATATGACGCCGAACCAAATAAAAACCAGTGTGGGTAGCCTTTCACTCCTGTTGAAGTAACCCCTCCCTGAAACCGGTTGCCACCCTCATGCAATAGAACCGAGTCTGTCAAAATGGTTACCGAAACCTGTGGGGGTGTGAATATAACGAACTTAGTTGGAATTCGAACTTGCCCCTCAGGATTCATCAGTCAGATGTGCTATCCATTACGCCACAGTAAGTCACCTATTAAGAATTTATTTAACCAGCAGACTGTATACACTAATCATTATCTCACATCGAGGTGCCTGTTAACTAAACGAAATCATATTCTAAACATCGGGGTGCTGCACTTAATCACTTTCTTACAGAAATGAATATATGATTTTTCTTTTTTACGGCTTGTCAACCTTTATAAGCTTATATATAGCCGAAACACGTTTTAGGATTGTAAAATTTTTTATAGAGTTCATAATAATTTTCTGATACATGTCTTACTATTTAACCCATATCTGGGAGGAGAACTTGAGGATTCATAACTTTCTGAATTTTATTTAACCGTAAGTGACAAAACGCATCTGACTGGAATTCGAACTCGGCTCTCCGATTTCCGATTCCGAGCCGTTGTCCATTACCTCCACCCGACATCCAAGCTTACAGCACCTGGTGTTCCCGAGCGGTCACTCATCTAGACACGGTCCAGATTCAAGCTTGTGAAACTTTAGTGATCGGATGAGAACCGATATTTCAACATGATATGGTCGTAAATAAAATTAATTTATAAATGATTTTCTTTTTTAAATTTATTTTTATTGCTTTTGATTTTACGGAAATGAATTGATGATTTCATTTCTCTTGGAATATAGATTATTGTCACAGCTAGGATTTAATGGAAGTGTTAGTAACAGACTATTGTCATAAGTATTATTTAACTATAATTTAAATACAGCTTCATCACTGTCTACACTCAGACGTAACCCGGACAGCTAATTATTACGAGAATATTATTATTGTAAAATTCATGAAGAGTGTGTATGTGATGGGGGGGATTCTGGGGTGGTTTGTTCTTAGACGCCGTTTTGTTAGTCTTGCGTAAATATGATTAATTAGCATCTTCGCAATAGGGGAGCCTGCGTTTGCAATTAGCTGGAAGACGCAAGCCAGGAGACCATCAACGCACCACGTCTCCTAGGCGAATTAATTGACACATTTGTTTCGGATTTCCAGTTTTATTTGGTTTATCAATTCGTCGCTTTGCTTGTTCGGAATGCAATTGATTGGAGTTGTAGGATTTTCGTGCGACGAAAACCAGCCATTTACAAGCGGATAACAGATTAACCGTTCGCGCCTTGTGTCGTAAACACGTCTGTCAGTTCCGATCACAGGCAGGGCTTTACCTCAGTCGAGTCATGTTTAGCGACCATTTCTATCTATTTCTAGAGATTTAGCAGCCATTTCCAGCTATTTCTAGAAATTTGCCAGTCATTTCTAGAGATTTACCAGCTGTTTCTAGCAGTTTCTAGAGATTTACTAGACATTCCTAGATATTTATCATGCATTTCTAGCAAATCCTAGAAATTTAATCGATCATTTCTACAGATTTGCAAGATATTCCTAGCTATTTCTAGAGATTCGCCAGGTATGCGTAGCTATTTCTAGAGGTTTCCCACACATTTCTATTTATTTCGAGAAATCAACCATTTATTTCTAGCTATCTCTAGTGCAACCACCTTGATTATTATGTATAGGGGTGCAGTTGATCGAACGACCAACGAAACGTTTTTTAACACCAAAGCTAAACTGAAGCCAAGGAATATGGCATTATTAACCAACTTAAACAAGGAGACCGTCCAGTAGAGATGTAGAAGATTCCGAAGTTGTCTGGAGGAAGTGGTTGAAGCCAATTAGGATTTTATTGAATAAATTTACTCTTTATAATTTCATGATATTTTAGTGGAATTTTGGTAAATATTTAAGTTAAATGGAGATGTCAGTGTCATTTTTAATTTTGCGAAATTCAGACGACAGTTTATACATCGCTCTCTCTATGTAAATGTATGTGTTTCTGTATATATATATATATATATATATATATATATATATATATATATATGAATATAAAAAGACCACTTTAAGGTTCCATGTAATGAATTATTTCACCACAGCCCTTTTAAAGGGCTCTGGATCATCAGACTTTACTTCCAAAAGTTGAAATGAAAAGAAATTTACACATTTTTGACGGGCCGTATTAAGCATATGGAAATTAACGAAGTGAGGAAATGAGTGGGGAGAGAGAAGACATGAGTGAGTTAGATGTACCATTTCAATTCTTTATCCCTAACCTTAAAGTGGTCTGTTTTTTATTCAAACATATTTGCTCTGAATTTACATCGAGCTCTCCGGATATCATCCTCCTGGGGTCTACCCATACGAATTACCTAGTTTTGCATAAATATATATAAAGAAATATATTATTAAGGTGTGCTATATTTATGGGATAAAGTGCTCAATATCAGAGATAGAGCATGTGTAAATATAAAAGTGAACATTGAAGTCAACTCTTAGAGGCGACAGGCTGTTTCATGATAGACGCAATCGTTAGTCCATGACGTGGCCTGACGATTGCGTCTAGCATGAAACTGCCTGTCGCCTCTAAAGTGTTGGCATCAATGTTTTTTTTATATATATATATATATATATATATATATATATATATATATATATATATATATATATATATAACGTGTATTAGGGCAGCAGATCCATATTTAAAGTTTGCCTTAATCACTGGTGAAATTAAAGTAAGCATTTGAACATTAAAACTGCTCATGATTAGACATAATAGATATTCATTGTCTGTTATATTTAATATATATATATGTTATATATATATATATATATATATATATATATATATATATATAGTTAATAATGCAAATTGAAGAAACTGTTCATCTCAGGCTCACGATTGATTGATTCATTTTTTCCGGTTTATCAACCCGTTGTGGAATCATAATTCAGATTGTAGTAGGTTGCTTATTGTCCTCGGCCTAAGCAGGCTCGACTGAAAGAAAGATTTGCTGGATTATACAGAAGCGTTAATCGAGATGATTACCTACTGATATTGTGTTTCGAGTGTCGATGTTTTCCTGCCTTCGTCAGGCAACATGCTTTATAAGCGTTTGGTTGATCAAGTCTCTTTTCGATTCATGATTGATTTAGCATAAGAATTCCCGAAGAAGGCTCCGTTAGTTCTTGCAGGAGACTGCACGTAGAAGAGATGAATTCCTACCATTCCAAGGATTATATACGCTTAAGTGAAGGTAAAAAAAAACAACTTGAATTCAAAATCGGCTTTCTATTTCGCATAACTGTTATCTATCTTACAGCACCTAATATTCCCTAACGGTCAGCAATGTACTGACCAGGCTCAATTTTGTAAACGGATGAGAACCGGTCTTTCAATGTGATATGGCCGGAAATTGAAGTTTGATTTACCCGAAAGCAGTAACGTCTGAAGTATTTTTTAAATTTCTCCACGTTGAACTCTGTTTTTTTTTCTCTTAATATAAGACGCACAGAGGAATGCAGCGAATAATGAGCCAATCGAATTTGTGTAAATGGTTGGCAGAACAGAGATTAGGAGAGATAGTAATGAAAAAAAATCCACTAAAAGCTACAAAAGATAGGTAATTGTGGAGAACCCATGATCATAAAGGATACAGCTCATAAGGATACCACCCATACATAAAAAAGAAATTGATATGCCGCGTAGAGTTACTTTTTTTTGTTTTGTTTTGTTTTTTTCGCAAGGCTGTTACTAGATATGAAAAGTTTGAAAGTTATTTTTTCAAGCTTATTTAAATGCTTTCTGTTACGGTCCAGGTTAGAACCAAGGAAGAACAACACCAACACAAGAGTAGAAATAACGAAGGTATATTACACGAAATAATAATACAATATGTGGAAGGTGTTAGTATGACTGTCAGTCTGGTTTGGAGTGAACTACCATCGGCTCGTATCGATTCGACTTTCACTCTTAAGAGGCGTAGTATACATAGTGTTAGGAAGAGTTCATTCTGTAGTTATAGGTAAGGACACATGACACTTTCTTGTTTTAAAATCTTGTACAATATAAATTGCTATAATTTGTGGAAAAGAGGATTTTTTTTCTTATTTAATTCCGACAAGATTTTTAGGATACTTTTCTTTAAATAGATTATGTAGGAACATTATTTTTTTTATAAAATGTAATGTTGGCAATATTTTTTCCCCCCAAATTTTATTGTGGTAATATTTTTTCTTCAAAAATTCATTGCTGGTAATAATTTTTTCATAAAAATATATTGCTGGTATTAAAACCTATTTTTACACTTTCAAAGCGTTTTGGCCCTATTTTGGGGGTTAACAATTTTCCCATAGCTGGGGCCCTAACATGTGCTACCTCCCCGGGTCAGGGTGGACCTGGGTACACCAGCAATTAAGAGGTAGTTTCACGCACATCAAAAACTCCTGATCAGAGGCCTTGTCCTTGGGCGTAGTTTATCGTCATACCCAGGACACCAACATAATAAATAATATTGGATTTTATATAGTCTTTATTCAAAACTTAGCATAAGCTAAACAAATTTACAAATTTGGTATAAAAAAATACCCCAGAATGACACCAAAGCCCAGCAAGTTTATCCTTTAATAATCAGTTGCGGTTATTTCAATTTCTAACGTGTGTAAATCTGGGTAGAATAAAAGCAACTGTTAATAAAATATCAAGAGAAAATTTTCAGGTTTATTTTTTCAACATTATTTAAATGCTTTCTTGTTTTCAATCAGGGCTTTTCGAGTGTATTACACACCGACCTTACTCACGGCATACCGAATCACAATAAAGACTACTATCACCTCACTGTAAATGGTTGGCAGAACAGAGATTAGGAGAGATAGTAATGAAACAAAATTCACTAAAAGCTACAAAAGAGAGGTAATTGTGGGGAACCCATGATCATACACATACTGAAGAATACAACCCATACATAATAAACAAATTGATATTCCGGGTAGTGCTACTGTTTTTTTTATGTGTGAATGGATGAAACGAGGGTGGGATGGTGGGAGGATTGACAAAGGAAGAAACGTTAGGTTAGGGCCACAACAGATAAGACTTTGTTGAGAGCCATGATTCCTCACGTTCTGAATGGTCACGAAACGTAGAAGAAAAAGTTATGTTTTACAGAGTGCAGAAAAAATACCTCCCAAAAATAACTACGTAATGGAAGGACATTATCTAAGTGAACTCAGTATTCCCACTAATGTCTTATCAGGTATTTCTGGGAGGTATTTCCTGAGGTAGTTCTGTATTTTAGAAACAGTTAGGATATCTTCGTTCTTACATTTGCTTCGACAAAACGGAAATTGCTTATTATTCAACGTAATTGTTACTTACTTCGTAACTTGTGCTTTCTAAGTTGCCATACGTTAAGGTTAGGTGAATCCAGTACGTCTGCCGACACTACATTATTTCATATGCAAAGAGGTGACATACAGATATACACGTATTTTTTTTCATATAATTATAGAGACTCAAAGAATATGATGCAGTTGTCCAACGCGACCTCCATTCTTTTCGAAACACTTCTTGCCACCTATTTCAGCAAAATAGTATGTTTTCTTCTATGTTATCAAAGCAAACAATTTCGTTATATCGATCGTCAGAAGCCCGACGTATTTAAGCTGAGACTACAACCGATATTTCTTTTTTTCTTTATTTGTTTCAATTTTCAGTCTTCTTCGTTTCACCAATATTTGGTTGTTGCTGTTTTTGTCGCTTGGGTGACATGAATCCAATTCTAAAATGGCGAAACGCTATCAGCTTCCACAGTTAAGAAAGCAAATGGCATTGTCAAACGCCAAGCACAAAAGAAGGAAACAAAGAAACAAACAAAAATGCCAATATTAAAGTGATCTTTATTACGAGAGATACGGTAAAGAATTCGAATATTTAGAAAAAAAAAACATAAATAGACTAAAATAAATGCCGAAACCAAAACGAATCAAGTGAAAATATGAAAGAGGAATTAACGACACGAGCGTAATATGGTATCTACACTTTTTTTTAGGCAGAATCAGCGCGGATGTATATCGGTGGTGGCACACAATAAATTTAGATGGAAAAATTATGTGACTTCTCTGAGTGCGTGTGTATGTGCACGAGAGTGTCTATTCTATTCTATGATATATATATATATATATATATATATATATATATATATATATATATATATATATGTCATATTCTATATATATATATATATTATATATATATATATATATATTATTATATATATATATATATATATATATATATATATATATATATATATATATATATATATATATATATATATATATATATATATATATATATATATTGTCTAAATTTGTGGAAAGATAAAATAATAGAATTATTGCTTTCAAAACTTTCAAACTTGGAATAGATGAACGAAGGGAAAAAACACAGACTTAAAATAAAAAAGGAATGTAATTTAGAATATTCAACCAGTTTTGAAATATAATAATAATAATAATAATAATAATAATAAGAAGAAGAAGAAGAAGAAGAAGAAGAAGAAATGTTATTTTTTATGGTATCCGATGTTTGTCTGTTTTTGTTTTATTACAGAAAAGATAACGTCATTAATTATTAACGCGAAAAGTGCCTACCTAGGGAAATAGCTCCTTAGTTCACTTCAAACACTCCCCTCGTGTCTTCACTCACTTTTCCCGTCATAAGTTCCATTTTATAAAACATCTGCTAAAACGTCATGTTATCATTTATTCTTCATCTCCTATAGTCAATGAAATCTCGTATATTCGAAGAAATCTCTTAAATACGATACATATCCTTCTCGGGCTACATATATCTATATAAGAAATTTTTCGGTTCTCGCCGGAAAAGTGTGAAAGTTGAAGGGAAAAGAGAGACAAGTCCAACAACATTGATTTCCCGGATACATATATTTGTAAAACAATCACGCACCTATATCCAGAAGAGAGCCAGTGTCACTCCCAATCCCACTCTTTTCCCTCTTTCGATTACTCCTCAAAGAATACGAGTCCAATCGAGGCTTTCATGTAGACGTCATACATAGCATCCTATCTGTTCAGAATTGTCTAAGCTCTTTCTCGTGGGGTTAAAATCGGTTCGAGCGAATTAAACATTTAGGTTTTAACGATCATCCTTCTTGGAACTTCATGGAATGACTCTGCACAATCAAAAGCAAAGAACTGTACCAAATAACAGCAAAATATTAAATGTATATCGCATGTAACACGAAGATATTGACGTTCCACAGAACTCCGATCAAAAGGTTAGGAAAGAAATCTCCATCATTACTAAAACAAAACAATAAGAAATTCGACTTATTTTCAAGAAAATATTGTTTGGCTAGAAGAAGAAAAAATCAACCGGAAGTAGCACTGATTGCTGGGATAATAAATGCCAAATGTTTCCGCATGGAGAAACGGCTAATATTACAATCACCATTTGTTATTTTGACAGGTTGATTCTACACCCTTCTACAAGGAAAAAATCTGTAAGGTACTATGATTTTTGTTTTTATTTTTAAAATAGACTGGAAAAAAGAATGGTTTATATTATTACGAAAATAATCGAGGTCGTCTATACAGAAGAATGCGAAGAATCTGACGATTTAAAATATTGAAAAAGTAATTTTTAAAAGGTCTTATACTTGTTTCGAAAGAGAATAAAGCACCAAATCGATCTCAGTTACAGAAGAATGGTTTTGATTAATACGTAAAAAAGGTAATAAAACAAAATAAAAAGGAATGACTAAACGAAAGATATAAATCAGGAAGCTGTGCGGGAACCACATTAAGGCGACCGGAAGAGAACGAACGATGGAGAAGAAAGAGATGCGTGTCTAAAATTAGTAGCGCAAAACTGGAAATGTCAGTGCTTAGAGTGTTGTTGTCGCATTGTTGCAGGCCGGCACCGTTGTCGACTGACAGAAGCCATTCTTGGCTGGGCTCAACTCCATCGAGAGATTTTAGACGGAAATCTAACAAGAAATCAATAAAATGGACGAAAGAACGACTCGTTCGTTCGCTCGCTTTTCGTCATTTTACAATAAACAAAACTGCGTTCGACGGACTGATCGACGTCGTCCTGTGACCGTCACGACACAAGAACATAGCAAGGACACATGACAACTCGTAGAAATGCGGTCTTTGTTTTAACGTTTTTGGTTTTTGTTCTTTCTCTTCTGTCTTTGCTATTGTTTCTTTCTTTGACTAGAATCCATGTTTTAACTATTCATTCTTACTGTACTGAATCTATCATTCCTGCCTGCTGAATATTTTCTAAAACTTTTTTTTTATATTTGTTTCGCCTTTTAAGTCTCCTTTTCGTCTTTATCTTTTCAATCTTACTTGCTTTTTTATAGTTTTCTACTTCTGTTTCTTCTATTATTTTCTTCTTCATTTGTCTATTTTTCTCGTATTCTTTTCTTCTCTTCCTTGTCTTCTTTTTCGCTTCTTCATATTGTTGTCAATCTTTTCCCTCTTTCGATTACTCCTTCATCCATTTTCTTCTTTATTTTCCTCTTCCTTATATTTTCCTTTGATACTATTTTGTTTTTCTTTTACTTTCCCCCTCTTATTACTTATTTTCCTTTCTTTCGTCACTTGTTCATTTCATTTCTCTTATTCATTTTTTTCTACTTTCGCTTTCAGTTTCACATTCATTTTCTCTTTTCTCATTCTTCAAAATGTCTTCTCTTTCATTCTATATTCTTCTGGAGATTTTCTTTCTTCATTTTTCTCCTTCTGACACCAGTTGTTGAAAATTACTTTCTTCTTTTTTTTATGTTTCTATTATCTGCTGAAATTTTTCATTCATGATATTTCTTTGATTTAATATTCTCTTCAAACCTTTTTTTTCTTTTCTTGTATTTTTCTTCATTCTACACTTTCTCGTTCATGCTTGTTTTTTTTTTATTCGACTCGTTTTTCGCAACATATTATCATTCATTAGCATCTATTTTCATCTATATTTTCTCGTTCACACCTTTTTTCTACTCGTTCTTCTATTTCTTTTCTCGTTCATCGCTTTTCTCTTTCCTCTTCTTCCATTTTTTTTTCATTCAAATTATTTCTTCAGTTTCATCGTTTTTTTTTTATTTCCTTTCCCCCTACACAGTTTTCATTTTGTTCTTTTTCTGGTGTTTCCATTTTCTTCTTTTTTTCACTTTTTTCTTCATTTCTTTTCTCTTTCTCCGGCATATTTTTATACTTCATTGCCTCGTGAATCTATTCGTTTTTATTTTTATTTTCCCAGTCATTCATTCCCTTCTAATTGTTCTGTTTTTTTGTTCAATTTCTCATTCATATCTCTTCTTCATTTTCATGATTTCTTTTTTTTTCATTCTTCTAATTATTCTCCAGTTTTCATCCCGTCTTTGCTGTTGTTCTTTCCATTCTATACTTTACCTTTCTTCTATTTCTCCTACTCTTCTTGCTATCTTATTCTTCCCCTTCTCCTATTTGTCCTGATATTTCTTCTTCTTCTTCTTCTTCTTCTTCTTCTTCTTCTTCTTCTTCTTCTTCTTCTTCTGCTGCTGCTGCTGCTGCTATTCTTGTTCTCATTCTTGCTCTTCTTCTTCTTCTTCTGCTATTTGTTTTTCTTGTTTTTCTTCTTTCTTCTTCTTTTTTCTCCACTATTTCTCCATTTTTTCTTCTTCTTTTCCTCTTCCTGTTATATTCTCTTCGTCTTCTTCTTCTTCTGCACCTGCTATTTCTTCATCTATTTCCTTTTCTTGTTCTTTTTGTTCTTCTTCTTCTTCTACTTCTTCTGCTATTTCTTCATTTTTTCCTCTTCTCCTCCTCATTGTATTTTTTCTTCTTCTTTTTCTTCTTTTTCTATTTCTACTATTTCTTCTTCTTCTTCTTCTTCTTCTTCTTCTTTTTCTTCTTCTTCTGCTGCTGCTGCTCCTCCTCCTCCTGCTATTTCTTCTTCTTCATTTTCATCTTCACCTTCTATTTTCTTTTTCTCGTTCTTTTTGTTGTTGTTGTTCTTTTCTTCTTTCTTGTTTCTTTCTTTCTTTCTTTCTTTCTTTCTTTCTTTCTTTCTTTCTACTGTTTTACTTCCTATTTGCTTTTCCTTCTTTTTCTCCTCTTCGTCCTCCTCCTTCTTCTTTTCCCTTTCTTTCCGAGTGATCTTTAAAGAGTCATATTTAACTGAATTCTACACAGGCCTAGCTTTATATACATATGGATATTCAAGCCCAGTTCACTACGGAAAGGATCAGTGACACTTACTGTTTTTGTGTTACATTAAACAAAATCCATTGACTTCCTGCATTAACTTCAGAACAAGATTAAATTGTTGAAAAAAATATCACATTGAAACTAAAACTTCAGCATTGCTCTTATACAGGCATTCAAATCTGGCAAATAAATCAAGAAACTATAGTCTGACACGTAGTTAGTCAGAATTTTCACCTGCAATTTTCTCTGTCTAATGTTTGGTCACCCTCAGGGATATTAATCTCTTCTGATGAGAATAAGACTATTCCATTACTACGTGTTACCGCTATGAATTCAGTAGCTATTAGGTTGATTTGGTTTTTTACATGTCAGAATTGTCAGCCATACGTCGAAACAGGTTTTGAAATTAGCGTTGCTTTACTAAAATTCTTTCTTTTTTATGTGCTGTGTCTCTTCAAGACGTTGGCGACAATAGTCCTCCAATCCATCCTGTCCCTGAAACTCTTAAGAAACTTTTTTCTTTTTCTTTTTCTTCCAAACCCTAACCTGTCATCCATTTACTCAAGTGCTGATTCCTCTGTCCCTATTCCCCTCTATCAATCCTGTGAGTATTTGATTTTCCGAGCCCTCCTTCCTCATTACGTGCTACAGATATTTCAACTGTCTCTTCCTCATGTTAAGGATATTTTTTTGTTTCCATTTTCACTAAATCTTCGTACAATTGTCTCTTCCTGATGTTTAAGTATGTTTCCATTTTTTTTTGTTTCCATATTTTCTCCTCAATCCTTCGTCGTTGCTCATGTTAAGTATGTTTTTTTGTTTCATTTTCTCCATGGTATCGTTCTCACATATTCGAATTCTCAGCATCCTTCTGTAGAAATTTCAACTGTCTCTTCCTGATGTTAAGTATAAGTTTCCTTTTTGTTTCCATTTTCTCTAAAACTTCGTCGTTGCTCACATATTCGGTCCATGGTATCCTCAGCATCCTTCTGTAGAAATTTCAACTGTCTCTTCCTGATGTTAAATATAAGTTTCCTTTTTGTTTCCATTTTCTCTAAAACTTCGTCGCTGCTCACATATTCGGTCCATGGTATTCTCAGCATCCTTCTGTAGAAATTCCGACTGTCTCTTCCTGATGTTAAGTATAAGTTTCCTTTCTGTTTCCATTTTCTCTAAAACTTCGTCGTTGCTCACATATTCGGTCCATGGTATCCTCAGCATCCTTCTGTAGAAATTTCAATTGTCTCTTTCTGATGTTAAGTATAAGTTTGCTCTTTTGTTCCCATTTTCTCTAAAACTTCGTCCTTGCTCACATATTCGGTTCATGGTATCCTCAGCATCCTTCTGTAGAAATTTCAACCATCTCTTCCTGATGTTAAGCATAATTCTTTTTTTGTTCTATTTTCACTAAGTTCTCGCCGTTGCTCACATGTACGGTCCATGCCATCCTCAGTATCCTTCTGTAGAAATGTCAACTGTATCTTCCTGATGTTAAGTATAAGTTTCCTTTTTGTTTCTTTTGTTTTGTTTCGTCGTTGCTCACATACTCGGTCCATGATATCTACAGGATATTTCTATACAACCCAATTCTGTTGTTTCAAGTCTCTTCTTCATCTTGGGGGTGGGGCTTGTTCAGCATGCGCTGCCACACAGGAGAACAGATATCACGTAATAGTTCAGTACTTTTTTCTATGTTAGTAACGACATTTTTCTGTTTCTTAATACACCGCTTAGCTTTAAAAAGGCATCTTTGGTCATTTCAATACGTCTTTGATTCTCAGTGTTGTACTTTTTCTCCTTTGTTCGAACCCTTACCAGACCGATAAATTTCTGCACTTGCTTGATTTTGATATCTCCAACCTGTAATTTGCATTGTGAGCCCACATTTTAACAGATAACCATGTATCCTATTTTCTTATAGTTTATGCTTAGTCCTTTCTTACCGCTTTCCTTCGTTGCCTTCTGTAGGATGTTTTATAATTTCCTTTCCGTGTTTGCTATCAGCACTTTGATCTAAGATTGTGGCTTTCAATAATGAATCCTGATGGGACTCCTAATTCTCTCAGAACTGCGTGTCCTGGGTAAGACGATAAACTACGTCCAGCAGCAAGGCCTCTGATCAAGAGGTTTTGAGAAGCGTGGAAACACCTCTTAATTGCTGGTGTTCACAGGTCCACCCAACCCGGGGTGGTAGCACCTGTTAAGGTTCCAGCTATGGGCAAATAGTTAAACCCAAAACTGAGGTAAAAAGCATCATGAAAGTCTAAAAATAGATTTTAATACCAGAAATACTTTGTAAAAAATAACTATTACCAGAAATAAATTCTTGAAGAAAAATAAACGTATTACCAGCAATACGTTTTTGAAAAATAAATTACCAGCAATACATTTTTGAAACAATATTACCAGCTATACAATTTTGTGGAAAAAGATATTACCAGAAATAGATTTTTGACAACAGAAAAATATTACCAGAAAAAAAAAAGCTGTCGGTATTAAATGACACATTGGGGTTGATATACACTAAAACTAAACAAACCAAACCAAACCAAACCAAACCAAACCTCAGAATTGCCTCGCTGTATAGGTTGAGTAAATCCGGTGAGACGTTACCTCCTTGCCTTACACACTTTTCTATTTCATATTTGAAGAAGAACGCAACGGACTTGTTGAAATTTGTACTCGGTACGCCGATTCCACTACACTATCGGATTCCGACCCGTGGTGTTAAATATAATTACGGCAAGGAAAGAATTTTATGTTGAAATTAAAAATAGTTGTGCCCAATAATGGTGAGCGTGCCTGTTTTTCATCGGATGGCTATGGCTTTCTGGTGGCGAAATCGTTAATAATCACGAAAACAGAGCAGATGTTTTGTGATAAAACAAAAAATCCATTTTAGCTGACATAAAAGAATGATGCTGAATTATTAATTTATTCCTAAGACATTTCTTTTTTCTTACATTCATCAGATAAATTTTGACACACAGAAATATTTATTAAAGCCACAAAAAGAAGTCAGGGATATTATATTTATTACATTCTAACAACCCTGTGTAGATAAAAGGAATTTTTATTTTGTCTCAGACTTATGAAAGAAATAATATATATATATATATATATATGTGTGTGTGTGTGTGTGTGTGTGTAGGTAGCCACTCGTAGGATACTCGTCTACTAGGGCGGATAGCCAATCCCTACGGCAGACGCTTGCTCAGACGCATATCTGTTTATTCAACCCCCACAAAGCCCACCTCTGGTTTATACTGCAACTATGCTGAGCAGACCTTAGCTATGGTTTCTGGGAAAGAAGGTATTATCTAGCGTGATCAACAATTTGAACAAATTCAACACGCCCAACCTTCGGCCACGATGACTTGTGACTTCGTACGAGCACAGCGATCGACGGCTCCTGAAATGTTCCGTCTACACAATTTCACTCACAACATATATATATATATATATATATATATATATATATATATATATATATATATATATATATATATATATATGAGACAAGTTGTAGTAGTGGATAGTTGCTCGGAATGAGGAATCAGAGAGCCGAGTTCTAATTCAGTCGAATCCATTGCATTCACTTACGTGATAATACCGTTGGGAAAGTTATTAATCCTCTTCTTCTCTTTCCAGCTATGTGTAGTTGGTTCTGTACAAAGCCATCACCACTATAATCAAATCATGTGTGCTGGTGTCTGGACTGTCGGTTCCTAGGAACTGAGTTGCTTGACACTCATAGGTTTAGCCCTATATATATATATATATATAT